>KK117074.1:232344-271678 GCA_000611955.2 Stegodyphus mimosarum | reverse complement strand
GGAGATAGAAAAGATTTAAATTAAAATAAACTTGGTTAGTTTAACTAAAACCTTACAAGCCTACTATAATCTTTTAAACATTTCTCTCCAAAACTCAGCTCCAGTGCGCCGGACAGAGCTTCGAAATCTAGCCTTTTGTTTTCGGGAAGAGTCTGAAGGATATCCGCTGCGTCTGCTCTCAGAGAAGATGACAGGCCTTAGCTTGGGAATCCCATTCATTAGCTTCCACAACTATAGAAAATTGTGTCTTATACACTTGCCAGGAGGTCTTCCCATCATATGTCGATAGCTTCAGAGAGGGATACGCAGGCATGGCTAGAAATTTGAAACTATGCGAATTGTTTCCTGCCATCGCTACGAATTTCTTTAAAGTAACAACTTCTTTCGCAACCGCAGAAAGCTTGTCATCAATTTGTTGTTGGAGGGCAGAGACTCTTCCTTCGATTCGTTGCTCCACAGCAGAAACTCTTCCTTTAATTACAATTCGAAATAAATAGCCAAATAAATGTGAAATCCGTAACAAGTACATTGTATCAGTGTAAATATGTGTTTTATTTTTTATTATGTCAGAATGTATTTTGCTTTGCTTTTTTTCAGTAAGTTAATAATTTTTAAAATAATCTTTTATTTTCGACTTTTCGATATGCTCGCGCCCCCCACGTAGGATTATCACGCCCCCCAAAGGAGAGCGCGTCCCACAGTTTGAGAATCGCTGACTTAGTGCTGTCGTTGATTGTAGCGAATTCGCGGTGAGATCGAATTAGCTTTCTCTGTTTTGAATTGAGTTCTGTTTAAGATTATAGTAGTTCAAAACGTAACTATGCTGTGATATTGTACAAATATCTCTGAGGAAATATTTTAGCATATTGTTTTCTTTTTTGTGAAAAGAATAAATTTTATTAACCTTTTAATGACTCGTGCATTAGGAACCCGTACGTAGGTAACAATATGTATTACATACTAGTATATACAATGTATTTCGTATTTTTCCAGTTTGTCATTTGGCATTCTTTTAATGCCTAAGGAATGTGTGAATATTTAATCGTTTCACACACTGCCGGCCAGGTTTCGACATTTTATAAAATGGCTAGGTATTCTATAGAATATCGGATTTCATACTTTGCCGGTAACATAAGCACTGATCGACAAGAATTCGGTTACGGTGAAAAACATAGTAACTCATTCGTATTACTTGTGGTGGTTTAGAATAGATATGAAGAAGAAATTTCTCTATCAGGAGACCCTGCATAGATCCTTTTCTCAACCACGACAGAACACTGCTTTTAATCAATTTGTCTTAAATCCCTTTTTTGGAACTTTAATTAACCAAATATATAATAAATAAGATAAATGACAATATATATAAATAAGATATCAATGACATCGTTAAAAGTAACGAATCCCTTATAAAAAAGCGCAACTATGTTCATTTCCGTCAGAGATGGAAATTAATTAATTTTAAATTACATTCGTTTTTCAAAAAATCTGATTTTACGATGGCGTAAGAACATTACTTGAAATTTGAGGTTGAGTTATTGGAATAAGACAAAAGTCGTGAAGGCTATCTGCTAAGGGGAGGACTGCTTTTGTGGAGGACTTTCTAAAGAATACTGAATCTTATCCACGTTATGCATGGGGAAAACCACGAAAACCAAATATTCAGCTAGCCTGTTCACTTGGAATCGAACCCAGAACGAGCTACCAGCATTTAATTGTCTTAAGTACTCCACCACTATTTTTGAAAGTAAGTAGTTGTTAATAAATACACTGAGGCTTAAATTTTGGGCACATATTTAGGCCATTTTGTATTTTCCAAACTTTGAGGTTATTCAAAAATTAATCAAAATGGAGCTTAAAATGATTCCGGTCTCATAATCAAAACAAATTTCATAATTATTTCTTATTTACGTTGCACGCTTTAAAGGAAACTGACCGATGGGATGTGGGGAAATGGAGACCGAGATTATTGTACCCTTTTAAGGAAAGCTCATCATCTCAAGCGATCTAGTGAAGAATTGATCCTTTCCTCGAATATAGCTTTCGTAAACGAACGGCATGAGAAAAATCAGCCACAAGGCTTGCTGCTGCGAGGTTCAACTTGAACAGAATTTTTCTAAGGAATCTTTTTCCGTTTAAAAATAATAGGGGTTCTCAACAAGGGAAAGTTTCTTAGTTTCAGAGCTAAAGATGCTGTCGGCCTTTTGTTTGCCTGCTAAGCATTTAGTTTCTATTTAGAAAAACGACTTTTATTCCGGTATTGATATTTATTAACATCTTTTATATTTTTTCTTCTTATTTAATTCAAAAATATATTAAATAACAATCTGAAATGTATTTTACGAATTTGGGAAAAAAGTGAAGGGGATGATTGTCTCATAGCAATCATGAAAGCGGTGCATGGGACAAAAACGATTGAGAACCACTGTTCTAGAATATCCCATATAGCCCCTGTACTAGTTCCTACACCATATTATACGTGTACAATAACATCCAAGTATTCAATATATCCTCATTATTTAAATGCTTACTAGCGGGCTGCTGCCAAAGCAAAATTTGTTCTATGCACACCAGAAAAGAAAATGTTTAAAACCATTTCAATAATAAAGGCAATCAATTAATTCTCTCCAAGCAACATCCAATTCGTAAATATTTCTTTGTTGCCAAACCACGAAACAAAAAGTTTTGGCACTTTAGGTTAATACGCATGACGTCATGATTTAACAACTTTTTCTCAATATCGATAAAAGAATTAACGTGGCAATAATATATTGTGTCAATTATCCTAACCCGAAACAAAAAAGTTGCCAACAATAGATATTTATTTAAAACGCTCACATTAACGAAATATTTTTGACATACACTAACGTCACATGCAATCGTAAGCTTTCTTCAGCGTCAGAATATAACCAAATACAACAAAAATGTGTTTAATGTTTCTCAATGCTATTTTTCTTTCATATTTTGTAAAACTCACAATTTTTTAACAACAAACTCTACGATTTGAAAGCTAGCAGTGGCAACACTTTTCAAAATGAAGCAGATTTTTGCCTCCAGCGCGAGGTTTCCACTCGGAAAAATGAGTGCGAAAATTAGCGTTTTCAGAAGTTTTAATTAATATCTCCGTTGATTAAATTCGTACGAAGATGAGAAGAAATGGTTTCCCACGAATTTCTGGAATCCGGGGGGGGGTACCTTTTTCAAAACTCAACTCCCTGCCGTTCCGGAGCAGATGAAGTCACAAACAAACAGACATACGCACACAGGTTTTAATAGTATACATTATTAATTATATATCATTTTGTAGTTATTTGATAATCTGCCTATATTCGGATTTCCTGTATTTTCTAGTTTATGCCATATGCCTAATCATTTGAATGCCTGGTTTCCCTCTCGCTGTTTATATCATGTGATTGCATCTAATATAGGATATACAATTCGCCCTATGTGTGACTATTTTCCAACACTACCTTTTATGTTAATCAAAAGCATACTACATGAGTATTTGCATATTCTTTTTATGTTTTCTAAGTTGCTGAATGAATGAATGTAAAGTAATTTATTTATCTTTCTTTGCAATCCAATAACTATAATTTTCTGTTTGTGTTTCTCTACTATGTAAGATCAGATTCTGTTTTTTGTTACACAGATGTATAACTGTTTCTTAATCTTATCGTTCAATTTTAATATAAGCTCGGATGCCCTCTTTATTCACTTGCCAACCTGATGATATCCTCTGAAATAGTAAACCTTGGCTAAGTGGTATAAATTACGAGAAATTTATTTTTATGGAGATCTTAATGTCGCTGTTCCTGTCAGATTAATTAAGTTTAGATAGAAAAAGGCTGTTTTTCTCTGTGTCTGTGAAACAGCAAGCACAAAGAAAATATTTAGTTAAAACATTCTGGTCTATAGAAAGGAAATTATGTTCAGTAATTAAAAATATAGTTTCTGAATCCTTGAATATTCTTCAAAATATGTGCTTACAGTCTCCTTTCATTAAAATAAATTCAATAAAATAAGGAACTTTATGAGGAAAAATATCAGTAAGAGTGAAGAACTTTCACTTTTCAGATGCAAAATTCTTTAATTTTTAAAAGAAAATCATCTTTTGTTAGTTCTCAAATTAGTAAAATATTACGTGATGCTGAGGATGCATTGAATAAGACTGAATCCCTTCCATAGAAAGTCTTTCAAATGTAACAGCAGTTTGCAATAATTTTATGCTTTGTGTATTTATTGATGCATTGATAATATGCAAATAATTTCACTGTTCCATTGAAATCTGCTTTCAGCATTTCACCAACATTGCAATCTACAGTTAGATCCGAATTTATGATTAAAGTTTTCAAGTTTTGCAAACGGGAAGAGAGATAGAAGCAAAAGTGAGCAGTTATTCAATATGAAAGCTCACAAGGAGAATGGTTTCAGTTTGAGTTCCGAATTAGTTAAAAATTTCGGTTTAAGTTCCGAATTAGTTACGTCATCAGCATTATTAAGTCATATATATGGATTGATCTAGAAATGTTGCAGTAGAGAGAAATTTAGATATATTGCAGATATTAGGAGGGGGACATATAAAAATCTAAAGAAGAAATTTAAAGAGCTATTGCTAATTAGTAAGCTAGTAAGTATTAATTAAGCTAGTAATTTATGAGATTTATTTTATTTTAAATTTAACATATGATGAGAATAATTTTGTGTAAAAAACAAAACTTCGACTACTTGCAAAGAATGCCATACAGGAAACATTGGTAAAAGGAAACGAAATCAATGGGAAAATATTGTAAAGGTCAATATCAACTCTCAGCAATAAAACATACGTTATACTGTGTTGCATAATGTCATTTGTAAGCCTGCTTGGAGAAAGAGCGATGGATATACACTGGTGTGCAAAAATTAAGGACGAGACGGTTTTTTCAATATGACTTTGTACAAAAGCTTTCCAAATCAACACATTTAATACCATAAGATCCCCAATACGTAAGGACATGAGTAATGTAAGCAACACTTACTAAAAGAGAAATCAGAGGGATAAAAAGAAGCTTTATTGAAAAAGTAGCATGGAGCGCAATGCGACTGAAGGCCGAAACATCCTTGTGATGGGTGTCCAGCAAGAAACATCCGGTCTTTAATAGGGGATATGATCTCCCCTGACTGCTAGGCAGGTTTCACATCATTTGTGCATGCTGGATATGTGGTTGTTAATGAGCTGTTGAGGCACTGCTGCTCGTTCCTCTTGTAGCACCAATCGCAGTTTCGGAATCGTTACTGGCTATAAGTTACGTGCTGCCACGGGTCTCCCTAGTAAGTTCCGTACATGCTTGACGCGATTTAGATCCAGAGACCTTGCCTACCAATCCATGTGTTCAATATCTTCACTCTCCAACAGCTCTTCGACACTAACGTTGCGATGAGGTGGAGCGTTGTCGTCCATGAAGAGGAACTGAGGACCCATAGCCCTTGTGAAAAGACGCATGTAAGGAAGAAAAACCTCGTTACAATAGCAGTCCCAGGTGACAAACCTCCTTGGGAGATATGAAGGTCGGTCCGGCTACCAAGCATTATGTCTGCTCGAACGAGAACTCCGCGACGTCCAAAACAGTCCCTTTTGATGATGTTGAAGGGGTTATTGCGTGTTCCCCGCTCTGTCCAGATGCGTATGTGTCCAGAATCGCAACTCAGACTAAATCTGCTCTCATCTGTAAAGAGGACTCGTCCCTATTCATTGTCTCTCCAATTTCCGTGTTCCCGGCACCACAGAGAACGCCTTCTCCGATGGGCAGGTTTTAGAGGTCACACCGTACAGGGCCTCGTGCAAACAGACCACCACCGTGCAGTCTTCTGGCCACGGTAAACGCGATATCGGTCGTCCAGTCGCCTGTGTCGGGTGTCTAGCGATTTCTCCCGCTGTCTGCCGCCTGTTTCTTCTGGCCTGTAAGGCAATATACCGGTCATCTGCGGGTGTGGTTCTTCGTGGACGACCACTAGTAAACCCCCGGACAGCTGTTCCTGTAGTTTGAAATTGTCTCCAAAGTCGTGAAACGATGCTGTGAGCAATTCCGAACTCTTCAGCCACACTTGTCACACTGCGGCCTTCCCAATGATTCAACCTCGGGTAAAAGCATCCAGATGTCGTGTAACAGATTGATTATTCGCCATTTCTCGCTGAGGCAGCAACTCGATGTGATTTTAACTGCTATACGGCGTGCAATCTCTTTGCCAGAAATACTGATCTTACACCGACAACATGCTTTATACTACTCAGACACTCTCCCATTACGTCTACCTGCATATCTGCGCACGTGCTACCGTAAATCACCTTACTTAATCTCCTGATTGGTCTTTCTGTCCGCTCTGCCTCTTCGTTCAGCTGATATGCTAAATTTTCGACTTCGTCCTTAATTTTTGCACACCAGTGTACATGACTGCTTAGCGTTATATTTTGTATATAGAATAAACCAGAAATATGGCTAACAAATGCAATGTAAAATTTTACTTTATAGAGGGAACTGTAGAAGTGTATATTTCTTATTATTATAATTATTATTTACGTGTTTCGCCTAAGGCACTACACGGAAGGGAGGGATGCCTTCGTGGAGGACTTTCTAAGGGAACTGACTCACATTAACACGTTTACACATGAGGAAAAACACGAAAACGCCCATGCACCCAACCCGTTCACGGGATTCGAATCTCGGACCGAACTACCAGTGTTCAGGGACTTTACCTCTCTGCCGATGGTGGGCCGAACTGTAATTTTTCAGTTCAGATAAGAGTCACGTGGCTGAGCTTAATCCAAGATGCCTATGTGAATCCCTGAATCCCAAATGCTACTGAACATGCAGTATTTTGGATTGACATGGGAATTTGTTGTGAAAATTGGAACACAATTTTAATGTAGCATTTCTACCGTGTACCATGACAAAGGAGAGTAAACGACTGCTTAACCTCTTGAAAGAACTCGCAGTAGCAACGGGTATAAATATCGTTTAGAATTGGAAGCGATCGAAAGGGCAATGAGTTCGAGGCAATAAATGATTTTAGCTGATACTGTTTAAAGCACTCTGCTTTAAACAGTACTCTGCACTAATTTAAAGCACTCTGCTTCATTTAGACTTGAGTTTTCAATGATTTAAACACACTTCCCCTAGACATAAAAATATGCAATGCATTCAAAGTGTAGCCGTAATTCTGAATCCCCTGGAAACATTAAGAATGTAGTAGACTTTTTAAATACAGCTTAGATTACAGCAATACAGTATTCCATATTTTAAAGGCTATTTCTTGTAGTACAAAACAACTATAAGTTCGAATATTTTATCTAAATTATAATAAAATAATAACTAATTTAAAGCCATTCTATGTTAATCCTTTAAATATTCATTCAATTGTTTTCATATAAAAAAAAGTATTGGAAAATATTTTATCGAAAACTTAATAAAGCATAATTTTGTCTAAAATGTAAACAAAAAATATTTTATCTAAAACGTAATGAAATAATAACTAATTTAAAGCCACTCTTTGTCAATCCTTGAAAGACTAACTCATTAGTTTTCACAAAAGAAAGAGATATTGGAAGTATTACCCGTTTCTTCGAATTAAATTATAACTACATGGCTTTCGGGCAGTGTTCGTTTATTATTGCGTAACTGTATGAATAAAAATTCCGAATTAGAGATAGTTTATTTCAGTCGAAAAAGAATTATTCCATAAGGAAAAGAGAAATAGGACAATTTTTATCTAAAGCCCGATTAAAAAATATCACGTACACGTTTAATAATTTATTTACATTTTGCAAGAGAAATGATAACAACAACTGCATAATGCATGGTTATTCATAAAGATGACATAGTTGCGTTTTAAGAATCCTTTTTTTTTAAGCAGAGTTAAATTGTTGAAGAAATATAATTTCATATTTTAGTCTGATTTATGTTTATCTTAGAAGAAATATTTTCAGACTTTTTTTTGTCCACAAAGCTTAATTTTGAACATAATCCATTCTTAGAGTCAGTTTGCATTGTATGCATATGGTGTGCATAATTTCTTTATCTTCAAAAAGTGAAATTTCATCACTGTGTAATTATCAGTCAATAACCCTCAGTTCTTCCCTGTATAAATGGTATTACTAATACTTTTGAAAGTAAGTAATTTACTAAGGATTTGAAGTGACATTTAAGATCCCCATACACCGAAATAGAACAAATTTCATCCAAAAATTAGTGTAAAAATTATATAAATGTTTTGAGAATTTGCATCTAGGTAAGTAAGTATACAGACTCAATAAGTGTGTATACATGGAAAAGAAATATCCTCAAAAAGATCTACAGTTTCGTAAATGAATTAACAAACACTAATCCAGAAAGTGTATATTAAAAACCGTTTTATTAAAATCAAAGTGAATGGCAAATATCATAAAAAACAAATAAATAAAAATAAAAATTTAAAACAGAAATAAATGTAGCTTCGAAATTCGTCTGCTTTTTCTTGCTATGCACAGAATTTTTTTTGTAACTTCTCAAAGCCTTTACTCATCAGAAACCTTTTTTTCCCCTTAGTTAAGTAATCCTTGGAAATATTTTCTCAGGCAACAGTGGGTTCTGTTTCTGTGCTCTCTCTACTGTAAAAATTTATATAAGGGCATTATTGTTTGAAATTATGCGCTTATGCTCCAAACAAAGCACTTTTCCTCCTCGGTCACCAAAATTGTCTCGCACTACTTTGGAATAAACTAGTTACTCTATCTTAAATCTAATAGGCATTGTACTATTATGAAGTGTTAAATATTGTAATATTACATTGATTATATCCTTTTTTCTTTACTAGATAATCACACAGTAACGTAAAACTGTTGTTCAAATTTCTTTAGTAGTATAAACCAAGTCCAAATTTCTAACAGACTTAGAGCCAATTATCGCTGCGTCTGAAAAGAACTGCAAGAAGGTTAACAAAGTTAACTGTTCAGAAGGTTTAGTAAATCATTCCTTTTTAAACAGATCTTAAACGCCGCCCAACCGAGATAGTGATTAGCGACTCTCACTCCTGTACTGAAGGGCCAGAGTTCAAATCCGGAGAAGGCATGGATGTTTGTAAATGTATAGTGACTGTACAACGTGGGGGCACTCTAAATATGTGGCGAACTGAAAATCCTCTCGAGAGGTTGATGGCAGGGGAAGTAAGGTGGAAGACCTTAAAACTCGTCACCCTCCGGGATACTACTCATCAAAATAGGGGGCGGAACTCAGGAAATTCGTACTGTCCCTGTAGGGTGCTCAAGGCCTGTATGGCCAACGACAGGAGTCTGCTTTCCTTGCCGCGATGTATTTCATCGGCTTGTTTTGTTGTCTGTCGGACAAATGAGATATGTCACAACAATAATAGAACCTGAACATAAACACGCTTCTCTCGCTAACAGAATCCAGTAACCACTTGTGGCTGTGCAAATTAAAGTAACGGTAAATTTCAGAATTAAAACTTAATACTTAAACACTACATACTTTTTTTAATGCGAAGATGGCTCTAAAACTTTCCACTAGCGTAACAGATTAAATAACTGCAGCACTAACCCAAAGCCAACTAAATACAATCTTATCTGAGTTAGCGAAACCTAGTAATGGGGCCTCGAGAGGCAGAAGTACGCTCTGTCTTAAAATCCGAAAACCTCAGTTGAAATGCTCCCGAATTAATTTGCACTCTGGTAAGGAAACGGAAAGGAGAAATGACAGTAAAGATCTAAAACATAAAATAACTAGTTATGCAAAATAATAATAACCCTACAAAATTATTTGTTATGAAGGCTGAGTTTCTTAATGGGTTGCAAAAGATTTTCTGTGACAAAAGGGAGTCGTATGATCAGAAAGTTTGAGAACATTTTACTTAATCTTAGTAAGAAACTGTCAATAGAAAAATAAACTGCTGCATATGGGAAGAAGCTTTACAGCCTTTGCAGCCGTTTGTTGTAATAGCCTTTCATTATATCTTTATTTCAAAGCAAAAATTTCTAGAAGTTTCCTCTAAATATGTTATGTTTATTTGCTTATCAGTAATGTAAATTAATCATTTTCCTTAAGCAGTCATGATTACTGGAGCGCACGTTATATTAGTGTCATAAATAAAACATAGAATTTTCAAATGCTATAGTTGGCTGAATTTTATTTGATAATATAACATTAAAATAAACTATGATTCATAATGTAAACTTAATAATCTCGTAGATTTAGCAATAAACAGATAATAAAGTATAAAAGATTAAGAGTTTACAAATAAATTAAGATATTCTTCAATAATAGGAACAAAATTTTGTGCTTACGTGTTAAATCCATTTGCAGGAATGAAGAACCTGTTTACATAGTGCCACTTTACAATTATCCTATAAGCAATTATCCTATAACAGTAACACTTATTCACATTTGTAACTTTTCTCTCCAATGGCTGGCTTTAGCCGTTTATAGGCGATGGCCACAACTAAGGGCGGAAGCAGTGGTCTGTTTATTATGGAGGCACCTAACAGGTGGTCCACCGTTGCCCCTTCTGAAGAGACGGACAAATTATACCAATGCCTTCTCCTAGATTCGAACCCGAGCCCTTCGGTATCAGAGTCGCTAACCACTTTCCCGTCTGGGAGGCACATTTGTGAATATAACGTGTAAATTATAATAGTGTTCTTATGATAAAAATTTCTGATTTATTGAAGTCTGACCAGCTAAATTTTATTCTAATGTAAAGATTATTCTTAGTTAATAAAATTATATACCTAGTTTTCTCTACTGTATTACACTTCAGCCAAATAACTGCTGATTTTTTAAATCGAAATTAGTTCCTTGTTAACATATATAATCTTAAAATTAACGGACTATTTAAAATAATTTTTTTAACCTCAGAAGTGTTGTTCTGACATTCTCCTAAAATTTAGCACGTTATTCTTTTCTGTTTGTATGTTCTTTGTCCTCCAAAATTTATGCACTCATCATTCAGAATCATAGGAATACCAATTATTTCTTTCTCAACTTGTCGTATGTAAAATGTCGCTGGATTAAAATGGATGTTATTTCCTGGTCGTATACTGTCATGAATTGGCCGCCCAGCCGGTATAGCGGTTAGTGACCCTGACTGCTAAGGCAGTGGGGCCCGAGTTCGAATCCCGGAACAGGCATGGTTGTAACTATCCGTTCCTTCATAAGAGGCAAAGTTGATCGCTTATTAGGTACTTCCATAATGAAATGGCTGCACTTCCGGCCCTTGTAGTGGCGCAAGGCTAATGACTAATAAATAAAGCGCCCGGCCATTTAAAAGCAAACTCTTATGGGTTATGTGATTGATACTCTCATTTGAGATCTTTGTCATCTAATTAAAGAAATTTGAATCTTATTAAACCGAGATAAGCGCAGTAGTATACACTAAAAGCAAATTTAAATGAGAATTTGTAATTAAGTTATCAACTTAAGCTCTAGTATCCATATTTTTAGAATTATCTTCCGCAAAATTTAAGTGCGGTAAATTTTCTTCATTTTAACAAACCTTTCATTTCAGTTCTTTATATTTGGGTAGAAAGTGAATTTAAATATATTTCATTTAACCACTGAAATTTAATATAAACATATTCAACAAGCATGCTGAAAATATTTCGTAAATAGATGCAGATTATTTTAAATGTATTCTGTTAATACATCCCAGATGCTGAAGAATAATTGTAATATTCCTGTACTTAACCCCCATCTAAAAAATTATCTATAAAACTGTTATTATCGATTACAATCTTCAGAGATTATTTGCCGAATTTTTTAGATCATGGATTTTTGGTAGAACATATACGTAACAATATATAAAAATAATTACGTTTCTATAACATAGCTGACTAGAAATGCTGAAGAGAAAACGTATTTAATAAAAATGAAATGTTAGTCCGCTATACAAAGCGAGCAATGTTTACGCAATTACTTTAAAGCAAACTCTTGATTTTAACTAGTATATTATTGGGCTACATGTCTTTTTATAGCATGGAAATGGAGGCCTCTATTTGCGTCAAAATGATGTTATTTTAATGTGCAGAGCATGCTCAATTACAAGAAAGATTCAAGTTTTCTTTTAAATATATACGAATTTCGAATATTTACCATTATTTTATGATATATAATAATAATAATATCCAATAACGTTTTCTGCATAGTACCTAAAATATTCTAGTTTCCTCAACTAAAATTCCAAGTCTTTGAATTATTTTTAATGCATTTCAAAAAAAGCTTTTTTTTTTCGAAACTCAAAGTTCCAAATATTATTACGCATTAAAATAATAAACAAATAATGAGAGTTTGATGGTATTGTGCTGCCTGTTCTAATATTACTTGTGTAAAACTATAGTTTCTGTTTTCTACTAAATTTTACAGTGGGAGGGAGAGCATTTACAATCAATTTACCAATTGATTTGCAGTAATAAAAAGCCTTATCCTAACTTTATGTGTAACGACCAATATACAAATCTCTTTTTCTTTTTCTAAAATTCTACCTCTTGTTCGCATTTATCTAATAAGGAGCCTTCTTTGGCAGGAAAAAATTTAATAAACATTTCGTCAAGGAAGAGTTTGTTCAGCGCCCGTCTGTCTACGTAAGCAGGAACAAATGAAACTTTACGCTTTGGATTTCTTTTTCTCTTTCATTTTTTTCAAAGCTTAAAGATTGCTTTTTAAAGCAATATGTTAATGCACTTCATAGACCTAAGACTCAGAGGAGCCGAAAGTTCCTCGTTTTACAGAAAAGAGAAAGATTCAGCTTAAATCTTCATTGAAGAACTGGATTCTTTTATTAAATCCTGTTGAAAATAAACATTTGCTTTTTGTTTGAATATTTCTTCTTCGACTTCTAAATCTAATACCTCGCTCTCTATTTTATAGTGAAATATATTTTAGAAGGAGATATTTTCTCAACTCTTTGCTCTGTGTTTAACGGATTTCAAGTTAAGAATACCTGTTGCGATGACTGCCGAGTGAAATGAAAGAACAAACATAGGTCCGCACGTACTTTGTTTATCGCGTTAGCTAAATAAAGACTTCTGTTAAAAAACACACCTTTATTTACAGATCACGTTGCGCATAACCTACTCCTTCGAGATCTCAGTTCCGTCTGAAATATGGTTTTGGTTCTCGCAGACAGCGCATACTCAGTCACAATATATAATTACATAATGAGTTTGACAAATGCTACCATGTGTTAAACAAATTAGAAGTTATTCTCTACAGTACCAAAAGATTCATTGGGGCCCTTTCGTTTGGGCTATAGGGACACTCATGTCCAGGTAGGCATCTCCAGGTCCAGTTCTTACAATTCTTACAGGACCAAATGACTGGAGATGGAATTCTCTGTGATATTCCTATTCCTGTGACTGGAACTGGAATTTTCTTCTCCCATAAGCTTTTCCTTTGCCAATTAAAAGTTGCTTTTGATGATGAAGTAAGGACTATAGATGTTGCTTTGCAATATTTATTTGCATTTTATGATCCCTCCTCAAAATAACTGTTATTCTTTCTGATACTAGAGCAGCCATCCTGGCTATTGCAAATCTGCTCAGATAGCAACTAATCAGGAATTTGAGAGAAACTGGAATTTCCTATATCGCTTCTTCTAGGGTCACAAATAAATTGATTTTAACGGATTCCTTGTCACTGTGTAAATCATTTGTAATGAGTCTAAGAATGCCCTTCCAAAAAAGAGCACACATAGCCTAACAATTGCATCTGTCAGCGTCACTTAATGCGACTGTCTTACATATTCGACTGTAAAATAAACATTTCAGCTCTTTAATATTGTTATGGATTTCATGTTTATTTAGCTATTTATTTAGAATTGTAATTAAAATTGCTTTATTTCTCCGTGCAAAGCAGACGATTTAGCTACGTCGGAAAAGTAAAAATACAAGAGCACATCTATTTAATATTTAATAAATAAATATCTCGTAATTACTGTTGCCATCCACAAGTATTGAGAAAAATGGAAGTTTTAACAGAATGTTCTAGTAAATAATTAAAAAAGCTTATAAAAGCCGACTTTAAACACCTCAGTTCAGTTGTAGTTGTAGCTGTTTTAAACGAACTGTTTGTTTACTTAATGCAGTTCTTGATTGTAGCGATTTCGCTGTGAGATAGAATTAGTTTCTCTGTTTTTGAATTGAGTTTTGCTAAACGTTTGAAATATTGTGATATTGTTAGAATATCTCTGAAGAAATATTTCAGCAATTTGATTTATTTCTTGCGTAATGAATAAATTTTTTTAACTTTTTAACGATTTGTTCATTCAGTCTATAATGAACACGTACGCAGGCAACAACATGTTATCAGTTATTAAAATAAGGAAGGCTAAAAATGTCCATTTAGACTTTTTTGAATGTCTCATCAAATTTGCACATATTACTAAACGATATTATCTTGTTCCAAGCAAAGGAAATCTCTGACTCTTTTAATAGGGTATTGACTTGTTTTGTGTTCCATAAGGGCTAATTAAATTGCCCTTTAACTTGGTGCTATTCACGCAGTTTGCATTATAAAGTTTTGTTTCTTAATTAACAGCCTCGAATAAGAATTTATTGTCATATACGATTTTTTTGAAATGGCGCCCTTTGGCGAGGCACGACATGAACATCCACAAGTCAAGACCGTTTAGAAATTATTTGTACTTAAATATACCATTTTTTAAAAGTTTAAAAATAATATATGGTGTGTCAAAATCATTGCCAGTGATACTAACAAAAATTGGTCCCGTTCTAGATCATGTCCTACAATTTTGCTCATCTTTAATGTAAGTAGTAGTTTATGAGTAATTTTAAGTATTATATCTAGG
The DNA here is from genome assembly GCA_000611955.2 of Stegodyphus mimosarum. NCBI lineage: Eukaryota > Metazoa > Arthropoda > Arachnida > Araneae > Eresidae > Stegodyphus > Stegodyphus mimosarum. The sequence goes on along the minus strand of KK117074.1, from coordinate 256,855 downwards.
TTAGTATACGAAATTTAATTACTGGAAAAAGGCGAATGATATCAACGAGCTACTAAATTAAAATTAGAGAAAATTATTTGCAAGGCGATCACTTAAGACAGTCATAGAAAGCTTTTCACTGTTAGTGAATTTAGGACTTTTATTGGTCTTTATTTTTACTTTACTTAATTAAAATAAATCCCCGCCCTTTGAAAAAATGGCGCCATCAGTAAGTTAGGGTTACAATTGTCTCATGTAAAACGTTATATCGTAAGGTTGGACATATGTTAACAACACAGCCTTGAAATGTTAGCGATATTGTATCAGCATCATATATTTTTTTCATACGATGATGAAATTTATTGTTCAAATACATTATCGCTTTTAAAAGAGTTTTCCTAGCATAATTATTTAAAACCTATCTAAAGAATAATGAGAGATTTATAAAAAAGTTTGTTTTGTCTGGTGAAACTTATTAGATATTTGCATTACAATTGACAAAAAAAGTTTCTTACAATAATTGATTTTTAAGAAATTTTTCGAGTCGAAGCTCATTTACACATTTATTTTTAAGACTCTTTATTTTTGAGTCATTGATAGTTTATTTTGTGAAGAATTATAACTTGTTAAATGGGAAGTCATATAAAATTATGAATGGAAATTCAAGTTGATAATGAAATTAAGAAAATATTTACTCACACATTTTTTATTATATTGTATCGTAATAGTGCAAATAAAAGAAAGTCCTTAACTTCTTTTGAAAAAGCAGTTAGGGACGAAATTCGAAAGGATAAAAGAAAATTTTTAAAAATATATATACTTGAAAAGAAATTGAATAATGAATTGAAAAGAAAATCAATAACGAAATTAAAATCCTGAAAGCATTGCCCCCAAAAAGGAATTGTAATGAAGGTGCATATAAATGCTTATTTGAAAATCCTCTTCATAAGTTTGCATTTTTAATAAATCTTTTTTGTCAGTTAAATGTATATTAATCTCAAATTTATTTTTCCAAAAATTAATATAAAGTGCATTTTAAATCATATAATACTGAAACTGTTGATGAAAATACATATCAAAATTTTAATGTACATTCGGATGCGGTATGACTTTGCTTTTAATATGCAAACATTTTCTCAGAGGAAATATATTTTAACTAAATTTTAAGTTGATAATTAAACTGAATCAGTTTGCCAACATAATAATAATTTTTGTCTCTAATTTTGCTGTTGTTTGTTCCTGAAAGTTTTGTGTAAGATTTCTTGACAATTTTCATTTCTCTAGAAAAGAAATTTTTCTCTGATTTCTCGGAAATGGTCGTTTCATTTATGAAGAGTACTTTCTATAATTCGTTCAAATTTAATGTTTTTGCAAGTGACTGTTTAAATAATTAAAAATCAATATCTTGCTATTTATCAGCTTTTTGGTGGCAATTTTATTTATTTGTTTTAAAAAAGGTGTTGAGACATGTTAGAGTGGAACTTCTTACTATGACCTCTTAAAGTGACCAGTATTTCTGAGAGCTTAATTATATAACAACACTGAACATTACCAATGGTCACATTCCTAAGGTCACCAGCTCGGGAAAAGATTGAAACCGCTGGAAAAATGGCACGTCATTTTAGGGGGTTGCAAGTGTTTATTTGCTTAAATAAACATCTGATGTGGGCACCACTTGACTTCTTTGTATGGGATGTTAAATTATAAACATTTTTTGCTGCATTTTATTTAAATTAATTTCATCGAATTTCGTTAGAGATATAATTCTCATTCAATTAATTTAGTTCACATCGTTCTAATAAAAACAGTTAATTTTTTTAATTAAAATTAGAGTTTCTACTAACTCGGAAACTCGGAGAGCGGGCAGGAAGATAAAATTTTTGGGGCACAAATTTGAAAGTTTACTTTTGGTCCCACTCGGCAAAAAGCTACTGTAGTTGTTACACAAACTAACTAAATCACTATTCAACTAAGAATTTCAAATGCAAACAGATGGCGGCTCCGTTAGGCTTAATACCACTTAAAAAGCTTTCACATGGTTGAAACTTCTACAACTATCGCGTACAGATTAGCAATATAGCCAAATTTTATCAACATATAAGAATAAAAACTTATTTCACCGAGCCGGGTAACAGAATGGGTATATATATATATATACAAGTTTGGTGAGGCCGATTGCAACAAGAAAACGAAGATGCACAACTACATGTTATAGCAATCCGATATACAAAATTTCAACTTTCTGAGTTTACTGGAGTTTGAGTTATGCTAAATACATACATATGTACGTACAGATGTCCCGAAAAAAGCTTCTCTTACAATAACCAGGATGGTTGCTCTAATATCAGAAAGAATAACAGTCTTTTTGAGGAGGGATCATAAAGTGCAATTAAATATTGCAAAGCAACATCCATAGTGTTTAAATCATCATCAAAAGCAATTTGGAATTGGCAAAGGGAAAGCTTATGGGAGATGAAAATTCTAGCTCCAATCACAGGAATATCACAAAGAATTCCATCTCCAGTCTTTTGGTCCTGTAAGAATTTAAAGTTCATATTATCTCTCAAGGAAGTTCCATATCAAGTCTAAAGCCGAATAGTTTCTTTCAAAGTAGAAGATATCCCTTTGAAAGGATAAAAACAAACTTGAAAAGAAGATATACTCCTTTAAATAGATGTAGAATCTTCTATCTCATTCTGAATCCATTTGAAATACGTTTTACAATCCGTTTTGGAAAAATGAGTCGTTCATTCTGTCGAAACGTAGAGATGTCACGCAGAAACGTCGTTCAAATGGATTCGAGAGCAGTCAAAAGGGATATTTTCCTTTAAATATGACAGAAAATAATTTTTAGCGATTACAACAAAGTAAAAAAGAAGTGTAATGAACATGCAATTAAAATATGACGAGTTGATTTGAATTATTGAATCATAATTCTGCTTAATATCTATCCCAGTTTTGATGGGATAGATATGTAATAATTGTTATGTAATAATTGTTACTAAATTTAAGTATGAAACACACCCACAAAAAATTTTAGATGTTTTTTTAATTTATTTTATTACGGTTTCCTTTTGTAAAGCACAAGTGTCCCATAACTTTTGTGAGACACTGTAGTTGACAGTTTTATATTATAATCATTATGGTTTTATTTTCTATGTTTATTACGAAGAATTGCTACGCTATAATGCAAATTCAAAGTTTAAGTATCTTTCAAGGAATTAAGTTTAAAGTAAGTTCGGGATAATTTCTCTTAAAGATATCCCTTTAAAGGGATAAAAACAAACTTGAAAAGAAGATATGTTCCTTTCAAATAGATGAAGAATTTTCTATTTCATTCAGGTGGAAGAGATCCCTCATCGAAAATATGTCTCCTAAGGCTTAACTTATGTGCTTACTGTAATATTCTTATCACGTAAAACCGAAACCATGTCTTAGGACACCAAGTTAAAAGAGATATATTTGTACTAAAATCTTTATGGAACTTATTTTTTTTTCATTTTTTAAAAAATTATATAATGATAAAACTTCTTATTATATTAAATCAGTTATCAAGGTATAACCTGCTCCGACGTGACTCGAAGTTAGGCGCATACTAAAAAATAGAAAAATAGACTAATAGTCGAAACCATTTTTAAACAAGAGGAAGAAAATTTATTAGTTTTGAATTTTAAAAGTTTAAATTTTAAAAAGTGGTTAAACTTGGAAATCCGACCACGTTGAATGTACGAGTGACTTAGAAAAGTAGAAATGCAAAAACCAGAATTACAGGAGCAGAATTGCCTAAGTTTTTATAAGTGGGGACTGAGTAAAATATAAAATTCTAAAATTAGTTTTAATTTAGATTGAAGAAAAAAATAACCAATAACCAAAACCGAACAAGGGGAAAAAATATGCTTCCAAGCACCAGTAAAAAGAACATTTTGGAAAATCGAAGTAAATAGTTAAAAAGTTAATTGTTCGCATACAATGTAATTTCAGTAACTGGATTTAAAAATACAGTTTTCAAAAACATATAAAAAAACTCCCAATAACGGTAAAAAGGAAACGCTGAAACGGAGAAAAGCCTGATCTCCTAGATTTCCCAAACCAGGAATGCATCCATTATACCCGAGTGCTAAGTGAAGAAAGTTTGAGTGGGGTATTGCTTGAAAGCCGCAAGATGTGTTTTGACGGTGCTAAAATCAAAATAATATAGTTCTTAATTTTAAATAATTCTAAAAATTATTTAATTCAAAACAATAATTTTAAAATTAATGCTACTTTTTTAAATTAAGAGAAAAAATATAAGTATGCTTGCCTGTATAAAGAGTCTAACTTAAATTTGCAAATGCCTCTTAAGTCCCATTTTCTAATTAATTATTTCTCCTTTCGATCTTAAAAATAGTAACATGCTTATAATAAATTTCTCTGAAATCCATGTTTCAAAATTTATCCTTAACATATGATTCTTATATAATGTTCATACTCCATGTATTTACATAACACAAAGGTTCTTTAGCTAATGATTATATTAAATATTGTTACGGATTTCGTATTTATTTAGCTATTTATTTAGAATTGTAATTAAAATTGCTTTATTTTCCCGTGCAACGCAGACGATTTTTGAAAAGAAAGCTACGTCGGAAAAGTAAAAATAAAAGAGCTCGTGCATTTAATATTTCTCGTAATTGCTGTTGCCATCCACAAAAATCGACAGAATGCTCTAGGGAATAATTAAAAGGCTTATAAAAGCCAAATTAAAACACCTCAGCTCAGTTGTGGCTGTTTTAGGCGAACAGTTTCTTTACTTAATGCGGTTATTGATTGTAGAGAATTCGCCGTGATATTAACTTTCTCTGTTTCGAATTGATTTCTGTTTAACATTTGATATATTATGATATTGTACTAATATCTCTGGGGAGCTATTTCAGTATTTCGTTTTGTTTCTTGCGAAAAGAATAAAATTTATTAATTTTTTAACTACTTGTGCATTCAATGCATTGCGAACCCGTACGCACGCAACAATATTGAAAAAAAAGCTTTAATTTTTTAATTTTGCAGTGATGTAAAATGATAGTATGCCTTTGCTAATATTTAGAATGCAGGCTTCGCATTTCTTCCCAGTTTGTTTATTCTGCTTGATTGCTGACTGGCATATCTGATTTCTACTTGAAATACGTTACAGGATATGAAACGAATTAAACAAAAGGTAAAGAGCAAAAAAAGATGCTATATATGTTTGATATTATTAAAAAAATTAGTGATTGTTTCTCCCTGGAGCAAATTACGAAAAAAAAACCTATTTACAAAAAACCAATATGGCATGTTTGGTATGATTGTTAATACATTGTATGTCTCCCAGACGATGCAATACAGTCCGTACAACGCCTAGGCATGCTGAGTATCAAATTATCGATCTGATCTTGGGGGATATTACACCACTCAAAAAGCAATGCTCTCCGAAGTTCCGGTAGACATGTAGGAGGAGGTTGACGGGCTGCAACTCGTCGGCCAAGCATGTCGCACACGTGCTCTACTGGATTCAAGTCCGGTGAAAATGCTGGCCAGTCTATACGGATGATATCCTCCAATTGAAGGCATTCGCTTACGATGTTTGCACGGTGAGGACGGGCTTATCATCCATAAACACAAATTGTGCGCCCATGGCGCCCCGAAACAAATATACATGTTTTTCCAGAATGACGTCCCGATAGATTTGGCTTGTCATGGTTCCAATTTGAACATGCAGGTCAGTTCTGGAACCCAGAATAATTCCACCCAAAACGAGCACTCCTGCACCACCGTAACGGTGTCGTTCAATGTTTTCTTGGTGGTAACGGGTACCTGGAGCTCTCCATATGAAAGTCCGGCGAGAATTAGACTGCAAGCTAAACCTGGACTCGTCAGAAAACATCACACAAGCCTACTGTTGCGGTGTCCACAATGCATGCTCTCTACTCCAGGCTAACCGCAGGCGACAGTGAGTTGCAGTAAGTGTCATGCATCTGACAGGTCTACGAGCATATAGACCAATCTGCCCTAAGCATCTGTACACGGTCTGCCTTGAAATTGTCCTACCAGTGGCTGAAGAGGGCTGACGAGACAGGTCTGAGGCTGTGCTCCGCTTGTTGCTTTTGGCAGTAACTGCCAAATACCGGTCCTCATTCGGCGTTGTATCTCTGGGGCGACCTGTGCTGTAACGTCTACTCACATTACCATCATCTTGGAATCGTTGCCAAAGCCTGGAGATGACACTCTGGGCAATTCCAAGTTCCTCTGATACTTCCAGTTCGGTACGCCCACATTCCATGCGGCCGATAATTCTACCACGTAAAAAATCATCCAAATGCGTCCTTTGTGTCATAACTATTCGGTTACTGCACTGAAATGCTTATAAAGCGCCTGCGAACAATTTTACTTCTTTGCTTGTATTCCTTATATATCACTCTCTTACACTCTCGTCATTGTGACGTACCATCGGACTGGTTACTTCCTGAAATTTGCATATGATTCTTGAAGATGTGTGTAGTGATTTTACAGGTGATATATTTATTTTAGAGTTCGATTTCCGCGTGACTCCGAATTATCCTTAATTTATGGACATGAGTGCATATATATGTATACAAGTTGTTTATAATTCAAATTCCTCTTTTCTGAACTATACAGCCAACACCATTGCTCAGAAAATTGTGTGTAAGAACTGAATAAAGGAATGGGAAAGAGATAAAAAAGAAAGCTATTATAAATATGTCTATTAAAGACTATTTTATTAATAAATTATACATTTTGCTTTGTTCTGGATTTGTGACTATGACAAAACAATGTCCTACATGGTGGCCATCATTGTCAGCTACCATTTGAAATCATAAAGTCGCTTGAAGAACCATGTTGTGCAAGTTTTACGAAATACTGTCTGTGAGATCAGATAATATGCTGGAGTTGTCGTGATTTACTAGATACTTCAAATTCCTCAAAGCCAAAAATTGCATAGATTCAAAAGTAGGGATTAGGAAACTCACATTGACTATAGTAATATCTGATGACCAACGCTTCTGTAAAATGTTTTTGGGAGGATTCAGAAAGCATTTTGGAAAGACGGAGAAGCTCCGTTTTCCATGAAGGTTAGTGCTGCATATCCCTACCTAGGGATCCATCACTGTCGATGTAAAAGGAAGTTTCCCCTTTCTCATCGCGTATCTTCATGATGTGATTGGAAACACGTCCGATTAGCAATGAGGAAATTCACAGCTGGAATCTTGACGAGGGCTTCGTTGATTTTTCGTGTTTCCTAGGCCGAAATAAACTTGCGTATCTATAGCTGGACCTATTGAAGTTAACTCTTCCATGACATACGACCCGAGAATAATTAATACAGTAAATCTAAACCAAATTGTTCCCTTTGGGGTGTGTGATTTAGGCTTGAGCGCAGATTTTTGTGAATTCCAAATTTGGCAATTGTAAGTATTCACTGAATCGTCTTATATAGATAGTCCCCGTGTGTTTTTCCATATTCAAAAAACATAACCTTTCATAAAATTTTTGAAATGTCCAAAAATATTGCGTAAAATGTGCTGAATTCAAAATAAATATACGTCACTCTTTTCATAATTCTATTAATGTAAAAACGCTTATTTATCAGCTTGAACAATTACCTCCTATGGAGGTTTAGGGAGAAAGATCGCTTCATAGATATTCTGAAACATTAAAGGGAAAGCGTTTTAGCTTTTTACATTTCCCTGTAATTAACTAAAGCTTAGCTTAATAGATAGTGACAGCAAAATGGACGAAATTTGCTTGGCTTCTACGAACTTAACTACATTAAGTATTAATTCCCGGCTCCGTTAAGAGAATCATGTGACTTACTTATCTCTCGAGGAATAACAGGAATAAAGCTAAGAGTAAATTTTAAAGTAATAAAATATAAGATTTTCAAAGCAAAGCAAAACTTAATGTTTTCACTCAAATATTCAGTTTATGTGAGCAATTACGGCCAGCAGGACCTTAAGCCGATTATATATAATAATTCAGACCCTAGGAGAAATAGTAGTGAGACGATTAGTGATAGTTACTATAAGCTCTCTCTTAAGAACATTGTTTTCAAATACATTAACAAATTTGCATCATGGTGGAAGTCGAAGAAAGCAAAAATGATAGTAAAGGAGAGAAAATAAGATAACTGATTAAGCATCAAAGCTAACAAAATAAAAATAGTATATGTTTTGGATCCTCATTTAAGCTTATAAACGTATAAAAATTTATTCTGTGCTTAATATAACTACTCTGATGTAACTTAATGTAATTCTACTACTACTGTAAATATTCTATGCCAAACTGATGTAACTATTTATGTAACTAATGCGGCATAGCTAGTGTAACTAACAAATGTAATGTTTAATTTTTATTTATTTTCTATTAATTGCATTGTATGAACTTTATAGTATTATTGTATGAACTATATATACATTTATCCCTTGTGTAAAGGAGAGTTGCTTACATTCGACAGAAAAATTAATAAGATTTTCATTAAATTAAGATATAATAAATGTATTTAATTAAATTCCAAAATCCTTTTTCTATTTCTTTTTATGAGTTGCATTTTAAAAGTTGTAAAATTTATTAGCTAATTATTGTTATTACCTAAATTCATTAATTTTAGGTTATTATTATTTTACATTATTTGTTACCAAGATATTGTGATTGTTAGGTTATGCACCTGGATGCATTATTAAAAGATGATGGTACTGCTTGCATACGAAAATTTTAGGAGCATATTCACTAACGTTCTAGTTCAGCTCACATACGTATTCATTAATTTTTAAGAAACATTTCTTACAGTAAAGTTCTCTTATTTTGTGTTTAATGAAAGCTCCTTATATTTTTAATAAACCTTATAAATCCTATTATAAATATGTTAAATTTTCAAAACTTCTATCTTTATTCAAATGAGAGAAGCATGATGCCACAGTACAGGACTCACAAAATATTTCATTTGGTCAAAATTAAGCCATGACTAATACAGTTCAAGAAACCAAGAAAGTTTAAGTCATATTATAATAAATGTTTTACTTGCTCCTCAAAAAAATTTGGATATCGTTTCAAAGAATTAAAAATAATACATCCAAACGTCTCTAGTATACACAACTCTTTGGATTAATTAAAACATCATTTAATAAGCGGAGTTGCTCTTAAGAGTTAAGTTGGATTTAAATTGCTCTTAAGAGTCTGTTTTTGAATACAAATTTTAATCTAGAGAAAGAAGGGAGTGTTTTTATTTACTCATATATTGTTTTTGCTTTATTTGAAAAATATCACTTCATTTGTGATTCTTTTAATTAATTTAGAAGGTTTTTCAAAACCGAGAACATTCCTCAACTAGCGTAGTTAAACATAGAACTGATAATGCTCATAATTCTGTAACGATACATGATTTGCTTCCTTTTTCCATTCTGCATTAGTTTAATCTTTTCGCCATAATAGTAGAAGTTTTAAAAATTATTCATAGCATAATTATTACTTTAATATAAGCTACCTTTGCAGTAATCATCTTTCATCTCACATCTTATGTTTTAAAAGTAGCTCAAAATGTCATAAGTAATAGTGGAGGAAATAGAATGAAAATATTTTTTTTGCGTTTTAACTGACTCTTCGCTTTCTCGTAAACAATGCATTGCATCAGTATTCACTTCGGTTGTTTTGGTGCGGTTATTTGATTTTTTAAATTAATTTTCCTTTCTATTTCTATTTCATGAAAATTTACTCCAGTATATAAACGCAGCATCCATTACTTCTTTTTATATGTGTTATATGGTCTTCTTACATGTTTACATGAGTTATAAACAACATATCAATGCATGTTCCATAGACAATTAAATTTTATTGCGGGGGTTTTACTTAAACCGTTGTACAAAATGACCAGCATAATGATATATGGTTCTCTGGTTCCTGCATGATACTAAAAACGTTTGGGTTATTAAATTAAATATAGAGAGTTTCAACAAAATCGTCTGTCAGAATGTTGAGTTCGATCTGACTTGGCAAAACTGGTATTTGATCACTGTCAGTCACTGTTGAAGGATTAGCAAGTTTTGATTATGAAAACTCATTACAGTAATGACAAGCGTTATTTATCCACAGACTGTTAGAAAGCTTCTTGTAATCTTTGGACTTGAAAGTGTTAGTGAAACTGCAGTTCGCAGACTCATAAAAGAGTTTGAGGTCCCTGTTTCGACATCACGTTCTCGATCCAGCTGGTCTGTCGAAAGTATCCCTACTTACTCATCTCTACTTGAGAACGTAACGCGGAAATTCAATATGTCATTAGCCACCTCCATATGTACCGTGAAACAGTGATTAGAAATTTAATTCAAAGGCTACGGTGATGCAAAGAAAGTCATGGGGAACATATGCCAAACATTGTTTCTCATTTTTTTAATCGAAACACTTACATGATATGATATGCGTATGCAAAAATATTTTACATTTTCTAAAAATAAAGCATTTTACTAGGCATATTAAAACCGGCGTTTTTATTATGACACTCTTTATTAAAGCCCTTTTGAATGGGATACAGCCTCTTTCAAATCTAAAACTGTTGCTTGTTCGTAATGGAAATAAATATGCATATAAATGTCCGACTACAAAAAATAGGAAAAAATACTGGAAGATTTGCTCTTTCAAAAAATCTGAAACATTTTGATATTGATATTAAATAAACACTACGGAGATGGCAAGATTTTTAAAGGTATTAATATGTATGTTAGTAGGCGTTTGTAAAAAACGAAACCAATTTTTTGCCATTCCCAGAATTGAAATTTCTCCGCGAACGTTCATTTAAGTGTTTATGAGCAATGCAAATGTGAAACTCAGATTTAAGAAAGATGGATGGAAATATTCTATAATCTTTAAGTGTCATTTTGATAAGTTTCGAGCATGATACTTTAGTCGAGTTTCCAGATGAAATTCGCAGGTCTGAATCCTCTAAATGTCATAAATCTAAGAAAGGAATAATTTGAAAAAATTAAGAATCTTAATTTGGATGATTATGACCGTCGATGCTCATCAATGACTTGCCTGTTAACATAAATTTAATACCATTACCAATATCATCATAATGCTTATTATAGCTAAAGAATCATAGGATCTAAGCTTATAAAAGTGGGGAAAGTGAGGAAACTAGTAACTTTTGGTTCACCCATCCTGTTTCGGCAAAATAGGATTTTCGTTCATTTAGTACTAGAAATTTAGAACAGATTAAACATCAAATCTAAGGAATTTCAAATACAGGGACTATTTCTAGAAATGCAGTGGATTGCATTCTTCAACATTCAACGTCATAGAGGTACATCAGATGCTTTACGAAGAAAAAAATGAAGAAATTCAGATTTTAGTATTGTTTTGCACCTGTTCACACCTGTCGACGAACAAGATTTGAAAACCGAGTATTTTTGTCATATCAAAAAATGATTGCAATAAAAGTAGTAGCCATTTAACAATGGCTGGAAAAATCCAACTAAGTTATTCGAATAAGTAATTGAGACATTTAGAAATGTTGAGAAAGTAGCATTTAGAAAAGTTGAGGAGTAAGGTGTTATCCATATAATGATTTAAAGAAAATTAATTGTGATATATCTTAAAAAACAGAAGAGTCAGAAATAGATACTAATAAAAAAGGTAAAATAAAGACTAAGCATCAAGTGAAGCAATTAGTTCGTTATAAATAATGCTGTTTATTCAAAAAACGTATTGATAGTTATTATAATTCTCCCAGAAAATCAAACTCCAAAATAACGTTTGCACATTTTTCAGTTTATCGTAACAGATATAAATTGTATCTTCTTGTTGTTTCTTATTATTGTTATTAAGATGAAAAGTACTATTTTAAGCACGTTTCTTTCAAATTCAGCCCTGCTAGTACAAACGCAGAATTGAAAATTAAATATATCTCTGACAATAATAAAATAGAAATTCAAGACTCTCTACAAATCTGTTGATATATTTAAATAGTATATTTAACTGTTAGTAGCTGTAACGTTTCCGAGCTTTTATGGAAAAATAGCAAGACAGGATTGTCTTTTTAAATTTATTTAAAACTCAACAACAATTTCATTTGTGATTAAATAATGGATGAATAGCGTAAATTGTTACATTGCTATATCTTACAGAAGAGAAAAAACGAATTTCCCACAGCTTCCTCTGACTACATGTCCATTCAACTCCACTGCTTCGTCTCTTCTCACAAAACAGCAGCGAACAGCCGTGAACAAGTCGGCATTATAAAAGCATTAGGGGATAGAGACCCATTAGCCTTCAGGACATCTCCCTTGCAGACCGTTTCCACCTGGGCTCTAAAAATGAGTTTCTTTAAGTTAGTCCGAAAGAGGAAGTCTCTAATAATAACCAGCTGGTTGTTTTCCTAATGATTCATTTGCTGTTACAGTTTGTCACAGTAGCATATAAAGGAAAAAAGCTGCAGACGGACTTGAATTTTAAAATGGCACTGAGAAAGAAACAGGTTTAAATTTTTGCAGTTTAAAAACATATAAAAAGTACGGATCATGCAGTATTAGCTTTCCTTTCTTTCCGTTGATTTAATTTTAACTTTTTAACCATGACATTCCAGACGGGAAAGTGATTAATGACATAACTGTCGTACAGAAGGGCCAAGCTTAGAATCCTGGAGAAGCAGGAATAAAAATTTATCCGTCCTTTCATGGGAGGCAATGGTAGTTACCTGCTAGTAAAGCGACTACTGCTTCGGGCCTTAGTAACGGCCACCTCCTATAAACGGCTAGAGGGCATTGGAATTTATAGCCATTTCTTTTTTCCTCCAACGAAGAACAACTGCATTTCCCATTTATAACTCTCTTGACGGCATATTTCTTAACTGTACTTAAAATAATAGTACTGTATGTTTAATCTGAAGCTGGAATTCCAATTTCCATCGCGGGAGTTAACATTTTTATGATTTGATTTCTAAGATATCCAATTAGCTTATAATGTATTTCTCCCGCCTTCTTAGCATGCCTTCGTGGTGTAGTGGTCAACACACTCGGTGCTTATTTGAAAAGTTCGAGTCCCGGCAAAGGCACTGCTCATTTTTCATTTCTCCTGCTTTCAAAAAATATCTATGTCTCTACAAAGTTCAAATTAATTTCGCAAATGGCTGGGCCTAGTTCTAACTTCCTCCAAATTATGAAATAAGAGCAAGTTTAATGAATATTTAAAGTGATGATGATTTGAAAAATATTTGGTAAGGCGACAGGAGGCTCAAATTCTAAATTTTGTTCTTAGAGTATTGTTTCATTAATAGATGCACGTAAGCTGACTATTGCCATTCTTATGATAAAGCGCACTGGAGTTATTTTATATATATATATAAATAAACAGCTGATAAAATTTGACTTGTATTTTAATTTAAGTGGTAAATGTTTGCCTTCTTTTGCGAGGGAAAGGAGAGATTCCTCTTTTTCATATGCAAGCTATTCGATCAAATAATTTTATTTTTTTGCCAAATAATATCTTCTTGTGTGAAAGAGATATCAGGGTTTTTCCATCAATCATATTGCTCGTTTTCTGCTGAAGCCGATGAAAAACATAATTTTACTAATTATTAGCGTTACAATTACAGTTCAGTAGAATTAGAATCCTTATTCTTGAAAAAATGTTCTTTGTGTGCCTTCATTTGCAAATTCTCAGTTATTGAAGAAATAATGTCTATTGTTGATTTTCATTATCTCTCTTTAATTATTTGTGTTTTATTTATGTTGAGGACACAAGCAGGTTTCCATGCCATAGCTATGAAAGTAGCAGAAGCATAATCTTTATTTTCCTTATTTGTATGCGTAATTGACCAGATCCTTCTTACGAGATTATTGAATATTAATCCGTACATACTGTTGCCAACTGAAAGATATAAATCTAAAAATAAAGAATCTGAAAATATTTATTATGTGCACTTCTCTTAATCGTAAATGAATTTTTTGTTGAATATTAATGGTTACATACTGTTGCTGATTTAAATATATAGCAGCTAAAGTAATGAATAGGAAAGTATTTATTATGCACACTCCTCTCCTCCATAAAAGGATCTTTTAAAGTTTCTTACAAGTAACTGCCATTTGGAATGTTGTTACTCACGTACATCAAGTAATGCCCGCAGACGAACTCAATAAGAAAGTTCACATAATACTGCATTACATCTAGGCTGTGGGCAGCTGTATTAAGATCCATTTATTGATGTTAAAATGTAATATGGAAGATAACATCGAAAGAGGAACAGCACTTGGTTCTGAAACAACAAAATTTGCGCTACGTGAATCTGTAATGTAAGAAACCTTTTGAATAGCACGGCTGAAATAGCTACGAGATTTAAGCATAACGAAATTTTTCTTTGGGAATTGTGTGAGATACATTCTATACCGTCAGTATGGAACCCCTTTTTACTTTGAAATTCGCACATAGCGGAATTTACTGTTGTAATTACAACAGATGTGCTTCAGGCATCATGAAAAGAGCGGGGGATTTCATGTAGACCAGTTGCTCTACCTTTTCTGCACCATACACCCCTTTTTCCATTGCTAAACGAACATTCCCCTCCTCCTTTCCAAAACTTAAAAAATACATGTATGCATTTATTTAGATTTGGATCATTTTAATGTGTTTTGTAAGTTAAACAAGAAAAAGTATAGGAACTGTTGATAAATACCAAAACTTGAATAAAAGTAGTTTTTTATATTCATAAAATGCAACGAAATACTTAAAAGGTAAATAAAGACTGACAGCGTTACTCCCCTGAAACTATGAAATGACCAACGAGTGCAGAATTCACCTCTGGTTGAGAACCCCTGATCTAATGTTTGTTATGCTATGTTACGCTCCCTATATTATATTCATCATGAAAGATATAGTCAGAAAAATATTCCTGCATTTCATTATAACAGTTTGCACACAAGATATATAAATACATTCTTGGGAATGATATTTCATCCTGTATTTATTTGTTTGTATTTTCATCCTTTGCAAAGAATTTTCGTACTGTGCAAAGTAAAAACAAGTAAAATACGTTAGCACTAAACTTCATAATGACTTGTTTAATTCAAAGCAAATAAGAACACATGGTCGTAAAAGAAGAAATTATGATTGCAAGAATTTTCTTTAATTCTCAGATTCCTTCCATGACTATAACACATTAATTTATGAAAAAGCAGTGAATTCAAGTAAAAGAAAGTTTGCGTTTAGGTTTAGTCGCTTTAAGTATAAGATCCTTTCAATGCGTCCATGCTCGTACCACAAATATCTTTTCGAATATTTGTATAGATTGCTTTCATCAGTTTCCAAAAACATTCTCATAGTTAAACCGTAACAAGTTTTCATCATTATAAATAGAAAATAAAAATTAAAACTAAAAAAGTTAAAAGTTAAAAAAAAACTACAGTTATTTAATTAATGCGTTACTTCTTTTGCTGTTATCCTTGTCCAAAGAAACTTCAAAGAAAAGATAGAAGGCTGGATAAATTTACTCTTCTGTCGGGTTCCAGATCCTTTGGCTGTTAAATTCACTCTCAAAGGCATCTCAACTTTATTTTGCTGATACTTTCTTAACAATCTTTCTGCTTCATAAATCATTTTACGATATCTTTGGGAAGCTGTCATTGTAGTAGTCGGAAGTTTTTTAAAGTGAGAAGAAGATTCTGAAGTTACATTTTTCATTTAAATTTTTTATACTACAAAGTGAAGTTTTAGCGAACTGATATTGTTTCATAGAAAACATTTTCCTAGTTTTTTGAATAAAAAACGTGACAAATTTTTATTTTGAAGTAAAATTTTACCAGTGTTTCATAATTTCCCGTATAATTCGATATAACGTGTAAAACAGGAAACTTTTATCTACAATTTTCGTACGTTACTAAAATAGAAGAAAACATAAATCTAGCACCATGAAGTGAACTAGAAAACAAATAGTTTAAAATAGCAAACTATTGAAAATTTGAAAAACGATATTTAGCTTAAATTATCTTACAAATTCGGGCAGTTTCTAAAATCAAATATATTTGCCGATTTGTTACATAACATATTTTAGTTTACGTTTTTAAGAAAAACATAAGAGAGGGTAAAGCAAAACATACAAAAATCATTTACGTTAGAAAGGCTGTTCCTTGGCGGCATTTTAAAAAACTGGCTTTCATTTTCGTGCAGCTGCTGCTTGCTTTTTCGCAATGTTAAAAATTCAATAATTCAGCATACTGGGACTTTGGTAATTCTGTATAATTAACTATGTGGGATTATCAGACTTGAAGACATGATTCTATAAATGAATGATTCTATAAAATCATGAGTCTATTTGTATATTAATTTAGAATTCAAACAACAAAAATCAGTATTATATGTGTTATATAACGTTGATTTTTGTTGTTTGAATTCAACATTAATACCTGTTCGGCGTGTTATTTTATCTTAATTCTATTTGTTTATATTTTACATACCATAAAAATAAACAATTTTAGATAAAACTATAGATACGTTAATCTTACAAATGCACTTAACGTTTGAAGAGACACAAGAAAACACGTTATTTGCAAAACATAGCATCCTCAACTAATTTATGTTTTAGAATTTATTGCATTTTTATTGCATGAAGCAAACAGAGGCAAACAGAATTTGAATGTTTTCTTGCTTTCACTGTTTCTCATGTGCTGTAGCGATAATCCAATGATCTAGTGAGCAATTTTGACCTCCACGTCTTTGATCAAGAAACATTTTGCTCCCAGCAACACTCCGAATTGTATTCAGCCTTTCACGGTGATTAATTTTGTGATATAATTAACAGAATTTTCCCTTATTCCAATAAATATTGCATCTCAACATGCACAGCTGTTTGCGAAAAGCTGGTCGAAAAGTTATATTCTTCACAAATTTCCACAGGTGTTCACGGTATCACAAAGTAGTAAGTAGTTACTCTTCAAACTACTAAGATCGTTAAACACAACGCAATGTAAAACGCATCTAAAGAGAAAGCTAGCCCGGAGATATCGCAGAACACGCTGAACTAAAAACTCGCAACAACATTAACAACTACTACTGAGAGCAGATGCTCTCTCTCCGGCCTTATATAGTTTTCAACCGGCCGCCGAGATATTTCTATTTCTTTCTGCTTCTCGAAATTATCGAAAGGCAAATGAGGGCCGAATTACGGTTACAGCTACATAGAACATCAATTACAGATATTCAATTACTATGCCTATTACGGTGATGCAGGGACCGGACAATGTCACTAAATGTTCGCCAAGTTTCGTGACTTTTAGCGATTTATCGCCAAATTTGGGGGCAAAAATTAGTTGCCAAAGTGTTGCCAGCTTGGTGATATCTCGGCAATTTAGCGAGACCGCCATTTACTCAATGTTAAACAGACTTGCGCCTGTATTCTTACTTTTTCGGCATTCTTCGCTCCTTTTGATTTTCATATTACATTATACTGGAGAAATGCAGCAGTTTGTCAGTTGCACGTCATGGGAAATTCAATCCCTGGGCAGGAAGCCTTACGTACAATTAAGGCAAATCAATGTAATACGAAAACAATGATTTCAGTAAATAACAAATCAAATACTAAATCAATAAATGAGTGCATAGACTGAGAAATTTAGAATTAAAGAAAACCATGGTCTTATACTATTTAAATTATATACACTATGGGGACTATGCACTATAGCCGAAGCAAGGGGCTAATCAGTCGTAATAAACGACTTTAGGTTTAGACTTTAGTGACTTGCAAATCCGAACTACAACGTAGTTCTCCATGTTTAGGGCCGTGTTACGATCATCACAAGGTGACTGTAGTTTAGAAGATAATCCTATCCATCCAATTGGGATCCACAACGACAACTTCGTTGAATCGATGTCCTGTAGCTCTAGTGTCGCATCGGGTTTTCATCTTTTCCGACGCCAAGATGACTCGCTCTCGTGCAAAATTGTGCATTACTTCAAGCCGAGCCTGAAGATGTTGAATGCACTACTCAGGCGATGAAGGCGCATCCGAGTGGACCAAATAGAAATCAGAAAGCAAGCGAAGATTACGACCGAAAAGGATCTACGATGAGGAATAGCCGATAATTTGGGGAACAGCACTGCGATGTGCCAGTAAAAACAAAGACAAATTCTTGCCCTAGACCTGTTGGTTTCTGGAAACCACCAACAAGAGGTTATTCAGGATGGTCGATTAAACTTCTCCACCATGCCGTTTTCCTAAATCTTCCTAAGACAGAGACAAAATGTTAAAAAAAACGCCCCTTTGTAAAACTTCGCAGTTTGCCATGATTTGAGTCGTAGAATCGAAATATGGAAAGAAACTCGCACGTCATTTCAGAAAAAGTCCGATTTTGTGTCAAAATACCTATGTTAGAACAACGCTATGCTATATATAATTTATATATAGATTATATATAGCATTATAATACATATCCTAAGTCGCGGCTACAGTTTCCCAAATTAAATTTAAATCACAATTTATATATATAAGATTTGGGCACGAATTTAATAATCAATTTGCTGAGCGTAGACAAGCAACATTGCTAAAAGTTTTACAGAATATTTTTTGACCCCCCTTCTATAAAATAGGAAGCTACGTGTCTTGAATCATCAGTATTCAGTGAACAAATTAACTTAGGGTCACTGTCAACTATGCAAATAAGTATGCACTCCAAATAATAAAAAGCACGCAAACAGCAAATCATCTCTAAAAGCACTGATTACTGAGGGACATAGGAACAATTGTTCTGCAGCGAGGCCTCAGATATACGACTTTATACTCACTCTGCATTAATTGCAATACTAGTAGAAGTAAAGTATCAATTTCATGTTTTTTCTCCCGCCTTCTTCGCATGCCTTTGTGATGTAATGGTCAGCACCCTCGGCGCGTATTCGAGAGGAGGTCCGTGGTTCGCGTCCCGGCGAGAGCATTGCGCATTTTTCATCTCTCCTGCTTCTAAATAACCTAATATCTTCACAATGTATTATCATTTACATGAATTACATGTGTTATAAATTTCATCAAATAGAGACATCATTAAAAATAAAGTATACATATAAATTATTAAGAAATACGTGTATTTTTTTTAAATTACTCACTCATTTAAACAATGTGCTGTTTTAATTTGAAATTCAAATAAATATTCTGCGGAACTCCAATTGTAACTCACTGATAACTGCAATTTGTCAAGACTTTCTGTGCGATAAATGAAGCTTCATGAAATGGCAACAGTTAGCAGGATGATAAATGACATGACGCCGTAACGTAACAATATAAAAGCAAAGCTGTCAATTAACTAAACTACAAACATTTCTAATGTCAACAACTTTACACTTGAGTTTGTGTTTCTTTTTTTTTAATTTGCTAACAGCTGTTACCTTGTATATTGAAGTATCATGGTATGATAAAAGACGTTAAGCAAATATTCTGCAGAAATAATAAAAGAGAAGTAAATTAAGACTTGTAAGCGTACAATGCTACTTTACAACAATTAGCATTGGATATTTATTGGTTTATTTTTTCCGACATAGCGTACATGGTCTTAATTGCAGAAGTTTTATATTTTTCTAATAGTATAACTTAACGCTAAAGCACACTAATAAGGTAAGCAAATATTTTCCTGTTAAAAATATTTTCCAGTTTAAAAGTTGAAATAGGATCTTTAGAATCATTAGATCATAGTTTAGGAATTAAACAATGCGTTTTAATTTATAAAGTCATGTAAGAAAAATTTTATGTCACCAAAACATCTACGTCTCTTTTACCTCTATATTTTCACTCTGTTATAACATCTGTTTTATATAACATGGGGGAAAACCTGTCCGAGCCCCACCTTTTGTTTTGCGAACAAGTACTACAACTTCCATAAAAAATACGACATATAAGTTGTATACGTTATCTAATACGTTGACAACGGTAACAAAAGCACTTAATGTTACGGTAATGAGCACAATAGATTCCAATGAAACCCTAATCAGCTATGAAGTTCTGCTATTTGTGCTAATTATTACATTGAACTCCTATTT
Organism: Stegodyphus mimosarum; assembly: GCA_000611955.2. Classification (NCBI taxonomy): domain Eukaryota; kingdom Metazoa; phylum Arthropoda; class Arachnida; order Araneae; family Eresidae; genus Stegodyphus; species Stegodyphus mimosarum. The sequence goes on along the minus strand of KK117074.1, from coordinate 236,848 downwards.
ACTATTAAACTGAGCAAAGATATTTTTCCCAAATAATTCCTCAAGTATAATACCGTTTCTGATTTTTTTCGTACTGTACAATTCCTACTTCAGCCTTTTAATAATGCAGTTTAATCCCTGGTTTCTATTTAATAAACATGTTACTGAAACCATCGTTAAAAACCTGAATTTTGCATGCTGTATCTTTAAGCAGTAATCCCCCTCTAATTGCCCAATGAAATCGTAAAATATCAGTAGAAAGAACAAAAAAAAATCAGCAGAAATAACGAAATAAAACGAAGTATTAGTTGAGGATTACATTAGAAGGAAATTTTGAAACTTTTTGACTAGTGTATTTAAGCTCTTTATTTCAAAACATTCTTTTCAGGAGCAAATTTCCGTGTAGCCAAGTCTCTTAGAAAGTGTTTGATGAAAGATATTGCTTTCAAGTTAACTTTTGTTCTTTCTGTCTTTCTCTCTCTGTTAATGCTTCTATAAATCTAAGTGAACTACTTGTGTTAAAAGTAATTTAAAATCGTTGGTTTTCATACTTTTTTCTTCTAACGAGAAAGATGTTTGATTTAGAAAACAGAGTATTTCATTTCTATATCCCTTTCGCCTAGTGGGAAAAGAATTGATTTTCTTTTGTTTTACATTATGAACGTGTTTCTTTAAGTATTTTCAGTTGCCTATTTGGGCATGACGTTTAACATTTGATTCATCTTTTACGTTAATACTGTTATTTTAAATCATCATTTTGTATACGCACTTTGAAATATTTTTAAAATGTTTTCAAACTTTAATCTTATTGTAAACTGCTATAAGGGTTAGTTTGATAAGAATTTGAGTAATCACTTAAAATATTTCCTAATGGTATTAAAAAAGTATAGTTATATTCAACAATTTACTTATTTTGAATTTCCTTTGCGTTTTAAAATATAACTAATTTACCAATAATGAGCAACTGCGGAGATCATTCCATAGTTACTTATTAGTACAGTTTTCAAATGAAATCGTGCAATCTTAGTTTTCTTGATTTGAATTAGAAATGCAATTAGTTCTAAATACAGATCTACTCTTTTATGTTTTTAAGCGAAAAATATTTTAATTGCGCAAAGTCAATTATGAAGAATTACAGAACCTATATTAACCAAGCCTCTATCAATGGAAATCTCCGTTAACCAAGCGAGCAGTCAGTTTCAAGGAATAGCTGGAAAAATATAATATCATAGCGAAAATGAATGACATTTGAGAATTTTAGCAGTTATTGATTATTAGCCTTTCTTGTAATGGGTCATTTCTATTGTAAATTTCGGTAAAAATATTGTTTACATGTGTTAAAAGGGAAAGCAACTGTAACTGATATTAATTCATAAACATCTTTCGAAAGATAAAAGGATGACGAAGTTCCGGAATGAATAAATGTAGAAAGAAACAAACTATATTTTCATGTTTCGAGTGACAAAGAAATCATTCTCAAGATAGATCTGAAGAGCAATAAAAATTGCATTAATGCTGAGATGAAGACTATGAAAAAAAAGCCATGCTGAAGTCTTCATTTATTTCGATTATGGCGAAGCACGCATAAGATCTCTTCTTAAAGGAAAGAATGGCTTCGACGAAGACATTTTAAGGGAAATTGGCTCATATTAACGTAACATATATGAAATAGTATTTAAGACTGTGCCGAGTTACAAGTATTCAGTGGTTTTACCGCTCGGCCACTATAAAGCGCTGATGCCTTTAGCAAATTTCTTTTGTTGTGTTGTGCCTTAGCTCACTTGTCTCATAGTAACATCAGAACACAAAAAGCACCACAAAATTCATCGTGGCAAGGAGTGCAAGGTTGCTCCTGTCGTTGGTAAGAGCCTTGAGTACCGCACAGGTTACAGTACGATTTTGCTTAGTTCCGGCCCCAATTCTGATCGAGAGCACCCCAGAGGGATGGGTCCCAGGATTTCTCACCCCTGCTCCCTTACTACCGACCTCTCGAGAGGATTTTCGGCTAGCGGCATATTTAGAGTGTCCCCATGTTACACAGACACTACACTTTTACATACATCCATGCTTTCTCCTAGATTCGAACCCGGGATCTTCCGTACAACAGTCAGTGTAGCTAAATTCCGGTTGGGCGGCAATAAAGTTCTTTACTATTTAATATCTAATTTGTTTAAGCAACGTCCTGATCGGAACTGAAGAGAAATACGCCAAAGTGAAATATAAAATTATCAAAGCAACAATCTTGTGTTTGGCAAGGATTATTCAAGAACTGAATTGAATTCAAGAGCTCAGTTAAATATACAATACTCAATCTTACAGGTTTATTATCATGTTCTTCGAGATTATCATTATTTCTTAAAATTTTTTGTTATTTATTAAAACCTGCGAAGTTAACACTAATAATTATTTAAGGATAAATACAAACGAATTACAGTTATACATGTATATATATATATATTGATTTAAAAATATTAAAGTAGGGTGAGAAAATGTGTATTACCCTCAAGTACAAAGTAAATGAAATTTGCGTTTCAGATATTGTATCTGATAAGGGATCGTCTTAGTACGGATTCGAAACGGAATCATGCTACTAAATTTCTGTTACAGCATAAAATTTGAAAAATTATATCCAAAATATGATGTAGCAGATTTTACAGGAAAAGAAGGTTAATAGGGTGTGTATCCAATTTGGAATACTGCTTCGGAAACAAAACCTCATTCTACTGATAACTTGTAAAGAGATGTCTATAGCTATAAATTCCACTTTTAGACAAGAATAAAACTCCTCGAAGACCCTGAGAAGGATTAAACATACCCTCGCGGTCTTTCTTGGAGTATTTCACATATGATATGCAGAGATCAAGTCCGAAACGTTTGATGGCCTCTCTGAAATTGTGTTTATCTTCCAGCATAGTTTACATCAGCTGAGCTTGTATATCGTAGTACTATTATTGTCTAAGAAAATTATCTCGTATTTGATGGCACGCGGGAAAATCCACACATATTGTACAAGCATAACAACCATATAGAATCTCATTCAGACTCTTTTTACGAAATATACTGAGCCTCTTCCAGTTATTTAACATGTTGTCATTACACACCGAAGTGCCTGTTCCCTATACCGTTTTTTATTCTTGTGTTTAAAAGATGACAACAGATTCCCCCCAGTTTCCCGGGATAAAAGTATTTTAGGATCAGTTTATAACCTTAACCTTGACACTTCTAAGAAAAAAAAAACACGGTGTCAAATTTAGTGAGCTCAGGTCTTCGCGATACCTTTGAAATGTGTTCAGCCTGCGGAAATGTTATGTAGTGGTTTTTGGTTAGTTTAGAATTATGGATTAATGTGTAGTTAATTGCAGTTATTTGTTAATTAATTATTGAGTGAGTAAATTATATGCATTAATTTATGCTTATTCTAAATTTTTCTTCACGAATTGTATTGCTTATGTTATTGAATCAATTATTCTTATGCGAGTTAAACAGAGTTCTCATTCTTACGTTACGCGTTCGTTGGTAATAAGCCTTCGGGAGAAGGAGACAATGGGAAATCGGTTGTTTCTGCGTAATATTTGAAATTTAAAAATACTTCCTTTTTATTCACATGGTTGAAATTTATACTTCTTAAAGAGAAAAAATTTACCCTTCTTATGAACCTACTTTCATGACTGTACGTCGCCCCGTTGGAGAATTATGCCCATTTAATTGCTAAAATTGTTGAATTTCGTGTTTAAAAATTTACTCTGCTATAAGCGTCGTTTCGGAGCACTTTTTCGTCAAGGTCATGTACTGCGTCCGGTTGAGTGATAGGGTTGTCGCATTCTTTTCCCTCACCCCTCCTTGTTGGCGAAGGGGGTGGCGAGGGTGGAATTTTTTTTGGTGTGAAGAAGGAAAAACTAAGTTTTCGCTGCACTGTTTTGTGTTTGGCGAGATTTGCATACTAATTCACCAAATTTGGTGATTTCCGGAAATTCTGGATTCGGGAGGATTGAAATCGTCAGGCAAGGCCATGTTCAGCTCTCTTGGCCTCGGATTGCAGCTGTAAGAAGGACTCGCGATTTCCTTCCTTTGGAAGAGCCACCATGTTGACCCAGGGAGACCGGTAGAGGATAGATGTCCAAGGCTTTGTCCGGAAAAAGCCGCCTTCGGCTTGTTGCTTGCTCCCATTGAGGAAGAGATGAAGAATAAGAAGGAGATGTACTTCTAAGGAGAATTGATATGTTACTACTCCTCTGCACCTTGCCATCCTTTATCCAGTCGGGGAGCCTAGATTGTTTTTTTCTTCGAATCTCAATGCATTTTCCACCAGAGCTTGACGTTCCTTGAATCCCGCTGAATTCGGCTTCTTCCAGATCTCTCACTTCGAAAACATCCATGCGCCTATCATCATCCTACTAGGATGGGCCGGATTAACATCGATAGCTGGCAAGATTTACGTTCGGTGGAGTGCCTTGTACTACTACATCAGCCTACTGGTTGTCTGGGAAAGAATTTCAGCAGATAAGTGCATTCGTTTTTGTCCATA
>KK117074.1:209142-221919 GCA_000611955.2 Stegodyphus mimosarum | reverse complement strand
ATGATCTGAAATGCCATTTTATTGCACTAAAAAATTTTTAATTTTGTTTCATTTTTTTTTAAAGACTTAATTCATCCATCCATAGAGTTAGTTAGTGTGAACGGCAATTAATTTCTAACTGTATATTTTGAGACCTTTATTTAAGTGTTTACAAAATAAATATATTCATTTGTAATCAGATTAGATAAGCAATCGAATTTCTTATAATAAGTAAGAATTTGCAATTCGCGTCGGCATACAAAAGAGATAAGAATTCTGTTTCTTCACTTGTTTAGTAATCTACAAAAAATTCTCATCTTCAACCCGCTCAGAAGTTTTTTAACAAATGAATCTATCAGGTTTTAAGCCTTTCATTATTGTAACCTGTGATCAAAACCTTTGGTAGAGTAAGCGAATTATTGCTATGTCCGAAATTAGAACCAAATAAGAAGAAGGGCGTAAGGAACCCTTTTATTAATTAAAATAAATTTCAACAGACGGCACCAACTAGTGCTTACAGAAGCCAACACTTTTAGCTTAAATCAAAGATAATGGATAAACTTAAAATTGAGGAAGTTTAAGTATAGCCTAATGGCTTCACAGTTTAACTAGTGGGCAAGCTGGCTCTGACCGAAGCCGGCAGAATTCAAATCGCTAGAAAATCAAAGTTAATAATGTGGCCTTCAAGCAGGCAGAACACACCGTGATTTCACCCTCCAAAACCTCCGCTTAAGTATTTCCTTCTTTCTACCTAATTTGAATATCACTTGCGCTGGAAATTTTCATTCTGGCAGGGAAATGGAACGAGACTTGATAGGAAAGAAAGTTAACATAAAATAGCGAGTTATAAAATTAAAATGAAACTTCTAAATCAGATTATTAAACCATGGGACAAATAACATTAAGATGTGATAAATTTAAATATTTCAAAAACAGTGCCATGATTAATTTTTGTTAATGAGATAAGATACAAATTTAGTTAGTCTGTTAATTTTAAGACTTGAAGTTACAAATTAATATTGATTAATCAAGCAAGATCAAAATGCTGTGTTCCTACAGAATGTCACATCCTCCTACTTATTAGATACATGGGATTTCCGAAATTGAATGTGAAATTCATTGAGGCATAGTCAGTGGGAAGCAAAAATTTCGAACCATAAAATAATGATCAAGAACTCTAATGATGGTTTATATTTCCCTCAAAATAGCATACCTGCTCTATTGATGTTTTGAAACGCTCACACTGAAATAGGATGCTACGCTTTCTAAATAAATATATTTCTCTTGAAGTAATTCTACGTCTTTTACCAGTCTTACAGACGGCAGTTACATATTGCATATAATCATCATGTAAACAACATTAATAATCAGCATATGATTATAACAGATGTACGATTGCTTATTTAAATTAAAACTAAGCCTTAAGTTGAAAGTGTTTGTCTCTTCTCTCACTAATACATTTTGCGTTATTGCGTTATGATAATTCATTGTTAAATCTAACTTAAGTCATTTTTAATCAAATGATTTTAAGCTAAATAAAAGAAATTCTTAAGTGTAAAAATAAACGAATGTATTTAATATGTTGACATTTATTTTAATTTAACAGCTCTTGATGCAATATTAAACATGTTTTAAGTATTACGTGAATGATGTAATTTCATACGTAGCTTGTTCACGTACATATTGCTATACAAATGTATACGCGACCTATCAGAGGTTTTACATTTGTAAGTAAATCCGATTTTAATCAGTTACTTTGCTAAATCGCAGCTAGGAATTTAACAAATCAAACGAGTGTCAGAGCAAGTGAATTAAGCTAACTTGTTTATGGTTTCGATCTCCTGAATCATAGTTCTCAGGAAAATAACTTCGGCGAACCTTGATCTCCTTCATCGCTAAAATACTGCATTTTCTCTGATATAAATGTTATGTCCTGGGTAAGATGGAGATTGATGTACTTGGATACAAATTGTGCAATTAATGATTTCAGATAGATCGTTTGCACAGTGTCTGGAGGAAACTCTGTGTTCTTTAAGATAATCATGAATTCTAGGCCATCCCGCAAATGCATAACTCACTGCAGCAAAATACGCTTGGCACACTGGGACTTAATATATTCTAAGCAAAGGTTTGGTATGCTTCAGATGTGCAATAAATACTAGCAAAGGTTACACACTAAACACCGTATGTTATTTTAGATTGCGATATATATTATAATAAATAATCTTCGACTGTCTACCACAGGAGAAGAACTTCACTGAAGACATTTTAAGGGAAATAAGCTTGCACTGGGATCAAGCATGGAGAAGGCTGCAAAATCATGCCCATTTATTCTTTGGTACTCAAAGCTTCAATTTACTTCTAAGTCAGAGGTTTTATTTACTCACCCACTACCGAAATTCCTCATGAGTTTACCAAACGTTCATTTTCTTAAAAAACAATCTTCGTAACTTATTCATCAACAGGGTCTTACCTTAAATGTGTTAAGATGAGTTGCTGTGGTTTTGGTTATAAACGTTGGTTAATTCATAAAATCAGAAGTGTATTTTATTCAGTATCATTTATGTCACAGATACTCAAATTACAAAGCTACTACAAAATGCTACTCAAATCCATTCTTATTTTAAATTTGGCAAGTTGTTAATACCTAATTAAATGATAAAATGCTCAAAAATGATTAACGAGCCCAACAGTATGCGAAGTAAAACTGTGGGAAAAATAATGTTGAAGTTTATTTTGCTTAATTTAAAGGCTTTTGCTCTTGGGAACAATAGAAAATACAAATAATATAAGTTTTTATGAATGGATATTTCACTCCATTTTACTTACAGTACATAGAAAACAAATATTTGAAGAATCATTACATAAAGTAACTGTCGCAAGGTATATTTTAATTTTATAACAGTTATTTTAATTTCAAAGATCTTTTGTATCAATTCTTGTTTCCACTTACAACTCTCTCCCAGAATGAGTTTTTAGAATCGCGTTGAATGCAAATGAGTTAGAAGAAGTGTTTAAGGAAGGTTCAATTTACTTCGATAGAGAGTGTGAGGAATCCTTAGTAGTGCGTTTTGCCTCCAGGTCTCTCTTGAAACTGTTACGCTCCACCGAATTATTACGTGCCTTTTGATATTCCCCGGCTAGTTTAATTAAAGAGCTAAGTACTTTAGATACTTGTGTTTAGATTTAGCTAAGGCTCCTTTAGTTATTTATAGTTTAGTTTTTTAATTCTTATTCTGAGTTAAAGTTGAGTATTTACCTTAGAGAAATATCTATAAATAGAAAGCTGTATTTTATCTATGCCCTCGTGTCGCATAGATATTGTTATAATGTGAATACACGTTTTATTTCAAAAAGATTACACGTTATAAGTACATTTTGATTTCGGATTAGATTTAGAGTCCCAATTTAGTCAATGAATTAAATAAAGTGGATTTATAAAGTATTTCAGTGTTCCCAGGTGACACATTTTAACAATAATATACAAAACTTGAATTTTTAGCGGTTCGTAGAAAAAATGTCAATAAAAAATATTCCCCACAATCGAATTAATAAAGAGAGAGACATATTCCTTCGGTAATCAAAATTATTCAGGATATCAATAACGAATCCTTTTACCAGTCACTGGCAAACTCTATTAAATACAGTTATGTGCACTAAGTTATCGAAATCAGGTATAGGTTTAAAATACGAGTTTTATAAGACAATGATTTTGTTTTGATTTCTTTATTTCTCTTTTCTTGTTTCTTACTTAATTGCTTGTCCTTGTGAAGTTGTTTACTTAATCACTTATGGTAAAACTCGCAAATGTCTGCCTTCGTCAAGAACTTCCTGTTTAGTTATACCCTAATTTTAATTTCTAAAATTTCTAAAATTTTAGATCTAATTAAATTGTAATTTCTAAAATTAGTTGTGCCAGAACTTTGTCACAGGCCGCTAAAATAAGATAACCAAAAGTATGTAAATAACATAATTAATAATTAATGCTTACTAAGAAAAAAATTTTAATTAATTAGTGTAAATTAGGCAATAAATTAAAATAACAAAGACTTCTTTATTTGGGTCCTGACTAGAATTTCAGTTTGTAGGCATTAATTAACCCATTTTATTATGATTTGCATCTATACTTTCACTTTTCCTTTTCGTTAGTTCTCACCAGGATGCAAATGAGTAAGCATATTTAAGGTGGAGTGTTTGAAGATTTTAGATATAGAGCTTTTGCCAGCTACATTAGCAGCCGCAATTTCTCTCGCCCAGCTTTGCTAAGTCAGTTTTCTGGCATTAGCTACTTTGCTAGTCGAAGTTAGATCGCGCAATTAGAATTTTGAACGAATGTTTAGTCAGGTTAGCTGTGCTGTAGTCTTCGGCTATGCTTCCATTTAAAATTCAGAAGTTCATGTTTTCAACTGGAAGTAGCTGAGTTTTGATTTGTAGTACAAGTTGTGCATTTTGTTGCGTTCAAGATTTAATAAAGAGGTAACTGAACCTTCTTAGGATTCTGCTATACCTTCACAGATGCAGCAATAGTTTGCTTGCCAGTCTAAGCAGGATTAAAGAATTTTAAGTACATTTGCCGAGGACAGTACGCCTACAAATTTTGCTAAAAAATTATGAAGTTATTCAGCCGGCCTCCGGTGGGCTTCAGCTGAATATAAATCTGTTTAATAGAAAGAAACTGATTTTTATTCACCTTATTCAAAGCAAAAAAAAGAAAAATCCCTCTCGTCCAAATCTTTTGCTGGAAACTTAAACCTGGACAAACTATTGATACTCAGCGGTTTTATCCATTTCGCTACAATTAAACTTTATAAGTCAGTAAGACGTTATCATAAAAGAGTGGATTTCAAATTCTCAGGTGTGGAAAACCTAAAATTTTTAATTTTGTATTTAATAAAATTCTGTTCATACTCCTTGAAAATGGAAATTTTGATTTATACATGGTTAAATTAGTTAAGTCATATACTTCTTTAAGGATCTATTTGACATACTATGTAACAGATCCCTTCTGAATAAAAATAATTTTGAGAAAATAAGTAGAAATTTATTAATTACAGGCTTTTCTGTGAGTTTGTATCGAAATTTAAATTTCATATATTTTTACTAACAAAACGGACCAAAGTGTCGTACTTTGTCGCACCTTACTTACCGCATTTTTAAAATAGACATATAGGTGTATGACAACCCTGTCAAAATATATCTAGTTGTGAATTCTTTTTGAACATCCTATAGTCCAGTTATAGTTAAATTTACAGCAAAGCGTTATTTTCAACGTATTGAGAAAATAATATTTTTATCGGTATTCCCTTCTTAAAATATGCAATTCTGAAATTTATTATTACACTGATGCTTTGTTTCGAGGCTAACTTATGCCATCTATTGTCAACCAACGAGATGCAAAATTGCAGGAAACGTCAATTTTAATGAGAACAGCTTTTTTAATTGATTCCGAAATTTCCAGTCTGTCGTTCAAGGTGCTACATAAAATAAGTCAAGAAATCCGAGGAGCCTAAGGGAAGAAACATATAATAAAATTCTGATTTGAATTATTTTGAAGGGAATTACAGCGCAAACGTTATGTACGAACTATAACCGAAAGCAATGCAGTACTAAACGGCACTGCAGCATAAAACATTCTTTTGTCTAAAGTTCCATTTTGCCATATATTTTGACTCTTTTTAAACTCTTCTCTGAAACTTATTCCCATTGAAGGAAATAAAACTGTGCTGTTATTTTGTATTTGATTTTTTTTTTTATTTTTGCTTAAAGGCTGTATTTGATGTTTTCTTAACTTTTCTGCAAAGAAGACTGCAATCGGCATATCAATCGTTTCCATTAGTGAAAAGCCGAATTACAAAAACCTAGTGGTTAAGAAGAAATGATCTGCATATAATTATTAGCTTCAGATTCTATGTGGGAAAGAGAACCTAACCGCAAGTAGGAGATTCTAGGTTCGCCCCGCAGCTGGGATAGAAATGTTTACAGTGACATACAGCTGAAGAAAAAATCCTGTAACACGAAGTTCAAAAATTATTCCGTACATCCGTCATGAAGACTGATCAAAAGCTAAAATGAAGAGAGTTTCGTAACTAAGCAATAGCAGCTAGCTAACATCAGGGCAAATTCTTACACAGTAGCGTCTAGCTGCTGGGGAGGTTGGTGGTGAGAGCTGACAAACTGAATTTCAAATTTCTAACATTTTTGTTACTTAATCATTACGAAGAATGAGTTAATCAGCATTTGTGCTTCAATATTCCTTCTAGAGAATACTTATAAAAGTTACTTTAAATAACTGGTTTTTTTTATTTTACACAAGAACTCATTTTTGTTTCAACAACTACTTCATTGTGACTTATTTATAAAATCTACTTGTAGCTCTGAAAACTTTATTATTGTTTACAAAAGTTAGAAGAATTCTGATTTTTTTTTGGTATTTATTTACTCACATATTTTGAAATATACCGTATAATACATACCGTATAATCTAATATATTGTAACATACCTCAAACAACGTCAGAAGTAAGTATGTTCTCTGGGAAGGATATTTATTTATGTGTTTTGCAAATGCCAAATATTACATTCTAAGAAGAATATAAAAATTATTATGTAAGGAACATAACTTCCTATTCTTTCAAACCTTAAATGTTAATAAGTACTTTTTTACCGAAACATCAACTTTAAAAATTCGTGATTTGTTTTGACGCAGTACCAATAATACGTACATATTTAATTGTGCATTAGATTTTTAGATATGCAGACATTTTGTATTTAAACAGTATTTATAATTTCATAATTTGTTGTTGCACTTCATTTTTAGTTAATCATTCCGATTATTACAATCCCTACTTTATCAATGTTTAAAAAATTTAAAAAGTGTATTTTTAGCTCAAAGAAGCATTAGCTCAAAAGGTTTATTAGTTTCGAAACGGGATTTTGCGTTGAATTGTTGTAAAAGGCCGAATCACTTTTCAAATTGTTACTACCAAATATTATCGCCCTATAATATTCTAAAAAAAATCAAATAACGGAGAATGTGTATGAATGTAGGTATGTTTCTCGCACTCTGAAAAAATGAAAGTAACTAGAGCCATCAAATTTTGAATAGCTTAATCCTCAACCCGTGCATGGGCACCTGGAAAGCCGATTTTTGAATTTCAAAATTTGTTTCATTATCTATTTCACATTTTTTAAAACTTAAACGAATTTTTAATTAACAAACTCAAGATTTCAAAGCGAGCAATGGAAACACAGTACGAAAAAAAAAAATTTGTATCGCGAAATGTCAATGGAAAATTCAAAAGATATGCTGTTTTTAAATATTTTGTGATATTGCTGTTGAACTGAATTTTATGTAGTTTAAGATCGAAGAATTTAAACTACATAAATATATAATAAATAAAGGTAACACACAAAACGTTAATAAAACGGCCCTCTGGGCGTAAAGATTTTTATATTAATTCAGATTATTCAGGTTTTTCAAGAATACATTTTGAAACGTTTGCATAACAAGAAGTAAAACATACTATTTACGATGTTTCCAGATTTTTTAAAATCATTGAAACTTTGTCCTGAAATAAATTATTCGTTAGATGTGTCAAAAGCAATTCTTTTTCAAATTTTGTAACATTGTTCGATTTTTATGGTCCCCTTTTGTATGGATGGAAAGTAACATAAATTAGTACAAATCTTCTATATTTGCGTTTGAAGATGCTACTTAGTTTCTTTCTTTCTCCCAGACAGTGTTTTTGTATACTTTCCGTATTACATTTCCCCTTTTATTAAATAATGTTTCAGTTTCACATTTTTCTTTGCTTCTATAAAACGTTATTCAAGCACTGCAAGTGCGATGACAATAATCTATGTATTGGCATTATGCGCTTAAAAAGAACAATAAAAATGATTCGGAATAAATATGAGAATTTTATTTTCGCTTTAAATGATATTTACCAGAAGAATGAAAGGTAAAATTTCGAGGAATGTGTTAATTTGTCTTGAATTAGGCTTTTAAAATTTAAAAGCCTAATTCAAGAAAAAGTATTTTAAAAGTATTTTTAAAGTATTTTAAAAGTATTTTTAAAATATTGTATTTTAAAACATTCAATGAAATAAGCTAATTATCTTTCGTTAGTATTGATATAAATGACAAATATTGGGAATAAAAAGTGCACAGGAAAAGGTTCTTTAAAAGTCTACATTGGGAAGGAATAAAGTAACATAAAAGCATGTCTGATGTGACTATTGCGTAAGTTAAAAGAGAAATTGTTAAAATATATAGTTTTATTCGAATGTATTTCAATTTTGTGAAAAATCAAACTGAAGTAGATGATATAAACACTGAAGAGGAAACTACGAAATTGTAAGTTGTGTTTATATTAAAAAAATTATTAGCATTTAATATCCAAAAAATAAATAGCTGAAATATAAAATTTTATAATTTAGAAAAACATGAAATATTACAGACGTTCCAAATATAAAAATAAAGATGAGGAAAAAAACAGTTTAAAGAAACGTATTTACAAGGAATCCAAGTTTTTTAGGCCCAAGGGGCGTTAGCCCAGAAGAGCTATTAATTTCGTTTTGACATTTTGCGTTGATTCACTTTCCAAACTATTGCCACCAAATATTACAGCCCTGGGTTATATTTAAAGAAATTAAATAATGAAGAATCTGCATAAATGTGCATATATTTCTATGCATTGTGATAAAACAACGGTACCTAGAGCCATAAAATATTGAATAAGGCAATCTACGTTGTACAGAAAAAAACACTTTTATCTCCTGCGCGTGAAACTGTGTATCGGAATAGCTGCTTATGATATTTAATAAATAAAGGTAACACACAAAAGGTTAGAAATACGCCCCTTTGGGCGTACTGTAAAATCTGAAAGCTTTCAGATTTTTTTAGTCCAAAGGGACAATTTGCCTAGAAGAACTATTAATTTTGTTTTGTCATTATGCGTTGATTCACTATAAACGTCGGTTCGCGTTTCAAATTCTTGCCACCAAATATTACAGTCCTATATTATATTTAAGGAAATTAAATAATGAAGAATCTACGTAAATGTATGTATGTTTCTCTCATTGTAATAAAACAACAGTATCTAGAGCCATCAATTTTGAATAACGTAAGTTTCCGCCCGAATATGGGCATCTATAAGCCCAAATTTGGAATCTGGAATTTGTTTTATTATCTATTGCATATTTTGTAAAACTTTAACAAATTTTTTATTAACAAACCCAGCTATTTCAAAGCGAGCAATACCAACACTGTATGAAAAACAATTATCTCCAGCGCGCGAGACTATGTATCGGAAATTCCAAAGATATACTCATCTTAAAATCATTTTGAGATGTTGCTGTTAAACTGAATTTTATGGTTTAAGTACGAAGAACATGATATTTAATTAATAAAAGTAGCACGCAAAACGTTAAAAAAACGCTCCTTTGGGCGTAATGTAAAATCTGAAAGATTTCAGATTTTTTTTCTTCGTAAATTATTTTAAGGCTTGTATTAAAATAGCGAAACCTGTATACAACTATGTAATGTTTTAAAATACTTTTATCCCTCATATATTAGTTCTAGTTTTATGCCATTAGAAATCATACCGAATGATTACATGCAATTTCGTTTTTAACCTTAAATTCTCGTTTATTGAATAACTCAAAATAAATCACGAGATTAAATTCCATATTCAAGTAATTCTTGTTTTTAATAGAATAGGAAAATTAAAAGTAAATTTGCCTCTTCATTTTAATGCTCATAGATCTTGTAAATTCGATAGCAAGTTAGACGAAAGAACAATGTCCTACATAATGATGTTCATTCATTATTCTCATTAAGCTAATTACCATGTACGCGACCTACATCCAATTTCTCGAATGAAGGTCAAAAGAAAAACCTCTCCATTTGAAACATGATATCATCATTGATTGAGCTCTTTTAAGCGTGTTAAAAATCCACCTTTCACATCTGCCGCATGCCGTTTAGATTGAAGTCTTGAAAAGAAACATTGTGCTTCATGTGGCTATTTTTTTTTAATCACTCGTTTAAGAGATCACGTATTTTTAGAGTCATTAAGGATAAAAGTTCTAACCGAAGCTCTAGGTTATTAATATGATATCAACAGAAACATTTATGAAATATATAAGCAATATTTTTAAATAACATATTAGAACTAATTGAAATTTTAGATTTGAAAATATTTTACGACTGGACATAATTTGATTTCGTTTAAAATACTTTTTACCGCCTTTTTAGAAATCTAGTAATGGTAATATGTAGCAAATAAAAGTAAGAATTACTTTGAGTCTATTTTATATACAGTTAAAAGATTATCAGTCCAAAGGGGCAATTTGCCCACAATTAATTTCCTATTGGCATTTTGCATTGATTCACTTTCTACGTTGTTTCACATTTCAAATTGTTGCCACCAAATATTTTCGCCTTGTATTATATTTCAAGAAATTAAATAATGAAAAATCTGCATAAATAAATGTATGTTTCTCGCAGTCTGATAAAACAACGGTACCTAGAGCCATCGAATTTTGAATGACCGAATCCTAATGCCAATATGGGCATCTGGAAGCCCAAAATTGAAATTTGGAATTTATTTTATTATCGATTTCAAATTTTGTAAAACTTTAACGAATTTTTGATTAACAAACTCAAGGATTTCAGAGCGCGCAATGGCAACGTTGTACAGAAAAAAACATTTTTTATCTCCAGTGCGAGACTGTGTACCGGAAATTCTAAAGATATGCTCAGTTTAAAATTATTTTGCGATATTGTTCTTTAACTCAGTTGTATGGTTTTAGTGCAAAGAACATGATATATAATAAATAAAGGTAACACATAAAATGTTTAAAAAACGCCCCTTTGTACATCATTTAAAATCTGAAACCCTTCTTTTTTTAATTTATTATTATTATTATTATTATTATTAATGTAGGTTTCCAACTTTAAGAACTTTTGCATAGCCATAAATCCGGTTATTCGAATCGTTTATTCTTTACAGGCCTTGTATAATTAAGCTTCCTTTTAATTTTTCGCATGTTTTTAATTTCCAAAGTGATTTAAATAAACTGAAAAGTGTAGTGACTGCTTGCTTTCAAATCGTAGAATTTGTTAATAAAAAATTTGTAAGTTTTAAGAAATATGAAATAAAAAAATCTGAAAGCTTTCAGATTTTATATAACAACCAAAGTAGCATTTTATAACGTTTTATGTGTTACCTTTATTTATTAAATATCATGTTCTTCGCTCTTAAACCAAAAAATTCAATTCAACAGCAATATCGCAAAATAATTTTAAAAGAGCATATTTTTCGAATTTCCGATTCATAGTCTCGCGCGTCGGAGAGAAAAATGTTTCTTTTTGTACAATGTTGCCATTTCTCGCTCTGAAATCGTTGAGTTTCTTAATCAAAAATTCATAAATGCTTTACAAAATATGAAATAGATTATAAAACAAATTCCAAATTTGGGCTTCCAGATGCCTATACTCGGGTGGAGACGTATGTTATTCAAAATTTGATGGCTGTATGTACCATTATTTTATCACAATGCGTGAAACATATATACATTTATTCAGATTCTTCATTATTTAATTTCTTTAACTATAACAAAGAGCGATAATATTTAATGGCAACAATTTGAAAAGTGATTCAGACTTTAAAGTTTTCGACAGAAAATACCAAAACGAAATTAATAGCCCCTTTGGGCTAAAAATATAATATAGTAAATTAAATATTTTAAAAAGCTGTTAAATTAACAGAAGAATTCATGGCATGCGTATTGATGTACAATAGCCAAAAAGCTTTAGTCAGAAAGCAATGATTTTCTTTATATAAGTTTATTTTTCTTCTTACCTTTTAACCATTATGTATATGCTTTATTTTTTAAAAGCAGACTAAATAAATGTAATTTTATGCAACTACTTCTCAAAAAGGGAATTTTTGACTAAAATTTAGCAGCGTAACAACAGTCAGTTGCTTTATATCAATCTTTTATTCCTCGCCGCGAATTCTGTTTTAATAACATTTTTCGAGTAAGCTATAATATATTTTATTGATATACTTAGTTAAAATATTTTAACTTGCTAATATTTACCTAGATATCTATTGCTTATTTATCTTTACTTGGTAACTGAAATAGTTTTTGCTTAGTTTGAAACATTTATGGTATGTTTTTAAATAAAATACTGTGAATAAAAAATTTATATTGCCTCAGGTACATTTTTTCAGTAAACACGAAAATGGCCTGCAGGAAAACAGACGATCCCACTGTATAAATTTTTCGAATATTTAATTAGGGTATGATCCCATTTCATCTGGATAGTTGGAGTTCTACTGCAGTTTCGAGTTAGAAAAATATTAAACCATTTTATATGCGTATTTCTTTGCCTGTTAACTACCAGGAAGAACACTTAATACCTTCAAAAACACTTAGCTGAAAACAACAAATTGTGCTGAAATATTCTTTAAAGCCTTTAGTGTTATATGACCGTCTTCACGATTGTTTATTTCTACTTCAAAGGAATAGTATTGTTACGTGCGTACGGTTTGTTATATATTGAATGCACAAGTCGTAAAAAGTTAACAAATGTTTATTCTTTCCACAAGAAATAAATTAAAATGCTGAAATATTTCTTCACAGATCTTCGCACAATATCACAATATCTCAAACCATAGGTTCCCAACGTGGGCGATAACGCCCCCTTGTGGGCGTTTCAGGCTTTCAGGGGGGCGGTAAAAACCCAGAGAAAATTAGGGCGCGTGGATGCTGTACAGAGGGGCGTTAGA
>KK117074.1:146786-197174 GCA_000611955.2 Stegodyphus mimosarum | reverse complement strand
CTGAAAAATGTGTAATATCAGCAACACGAAGAGATATTAACCTAAAAGAAATCTGAAGTCAGAATCAGAAATAGAGTAACAAAAGCAACAAAGATTTTTAGAATAATAATAAAACATTTAGAATATATTTTTATTCTACCTAACCAAAACACCTTTTTCCCCGACTGAAGATGTTTCTCTTCTGTCTGTAAGAAATGGAACTGAACAATGAATCTTCTTAGAGGCAGCAAAGACATCATAATGGCTCGTCTACTTGCTTATTTACTTTCTAAGTTTCTGAAGAAGATGTTTATATTCAGCTCGAAATGTTACGTCAGGATGAACTTTGAAAAAGGAAGAGGATTATATATTCAGAAGCTTCTCGTTTATTCGTTTAGGTTCAGATTGTCAGTCTTTAATAGAGAAATTTTCTCATCATGAAACCGATTGATTCCGAAATTAGTTCTGAAATATTGGACTTGAGAGAAGCAGATGTCATTAAATGACTGTAAAGGAATAAAAGTCTTAAAATTGGAAGTTTCAATCTTTTCAGTCATTCCTTGAAAACCGTTATTAAAAAGTAATAAGAAATACATTAGAATGGATGATAGAAATCTTATGCTTAAAGACCCGTATGATTCCTTCTAATGAAAAAAAAACGAAGAAACTCATGACAAAAGGTCTTGTAAAGGGGATTTGACATATTTCTTTAATCTCAACTGTCTACATTTTTCTGTCTAGCCCTTTATATTTTATTCTACTTCATCTCATTACATTTTTGTGAAATGTTTTGGTTAAAAAATATCCTTTGCATTAGGCTTAGCTTTGTTAATATGCAGTCAAATTCCGACTATTCGAAATAATGCTACCTCTCCAATGCTACCTCGAATAACCTCCGGTGAGTGAATGCCATTGCCATATCAAATAAAAATTGAGGAAACAAAACGTTTTAAAATGCATTACAGTTCTTGAGGCCTTTTTTAATATTGCACAAGAAAGAAGAAAACTGCCTTTAGTCTTATTTTGCTGTATATTACCTATTATGTAGCTGTGGTATGCAATAGTTTTAAGAATGAATCTATATAATGTTGCAGTGAACCTCTGTTTAACGAAGTCGCAGAATCCCGTGAAAACCTTCGCTAAATGGAGGAATTAGCAAAATGGAGGTTATGATAATATACGATTTATGACAGGAATTTCTTTCATTTTAAATACAAAATAGTAGTAAAAACAAAATATAAATGTGACATTACATATTTTAATGTACCTGTTCCATCAATGTCACTTATGAAAATTATATAAATTCATTTTATATAATATTTAGTTACTTTAGTTTCTTTTGATTCTAGGGAATATATTATGTCATAATAAGTCTCATATCTTTGTAATAAACGAAAACATTTTCTCGTAAACTTTCATCAAACTGAAAACCGCGTCTTGAAGTATAAAAATATTTAACATAGCTTCTGGCGAAGATATTGTACATTCATTTTCATTAATGTTTTCATCTTCTTCATCGTTATTATTCGCTTTCTGTCTGCTATATTTTTATCTCTCTAGTATGTCCTTTTCAATAGGAATTCCTGAGATTTCAACACCATCATATATAAATAAAAACATTGTAATTGTTCATCAGGTTTTAATTCTCCTTGATTTAACCAGTCACATATTATTTAGTTCCTCATCTTGACGTCGTCATCACACTGTTATTACCACTACTAATATCAATCTTGGTGATGAAGCCAACTTTTTTGAAGCACTTGAGAATATCGCTTTCTGTGCCATCATGACTCTATACTTTTGCAAATTCAGATACGCTGTCATGTAAACGTATTATACATAAACGCTGATTACTTTCAGTTTCTCTTAGAGCAGAATTCTGTTGCGGCAATGTTTCTTTATACCTTTTATCACCCTTTAATTCATAGGCTGCGTATCTTTGCAGTGGTATTTAGAGGAAAGAAAAAGGTCTTTAACATTTTTATGCTTATCTTATAAGATATTTCTCCCGCCTTCTTAGCATGTCTTCGTAGTGTAGTGGTCAGCACGTTCGGTGCGTATTCGAGAGGTCCGTGGTTCGAGCCCCGGCGAAGGCAATGCTCATATTTCACATCTCATGCTTCAAAAAATACCTGAAGTTTCTACAATCTTATATCACCTTTATACTTATTTTGAGTCTTTAGAGGAAATATAAAACTTTTAACATTTTTATACAACCTAAGGATACCTTTTATACTGATCATTGCAGCAATTATCTATCACTAGAGCAACTTTTCATTTAGATACAGCCAGGTATTTATCTAAATTTTAGCCCGTTTTCAAAAGGTTCTAAGGTCTAAGGTTCTAAGGTTCTAAGGTTTCTAAGGTCATCCATGAGTGCTTGTTGAAATCATAATCTACTTCCAGTGATTCCACCTCTCAAACATTTTGGATTTTCACTCATTCCTATAAGTAAAGGCTTCGGCTTTTCATTTTCTTCCATATTTGCACATAGCAGTTTCGTCGGCATTGAAGATTATTTCCGTGATGTCGTTTAGTTTCCGATCTCTTCATATGACATGGCCATCTTCATTAACATATTTGCTTTCGCTCCATATAATTTTTGTTATTACTCCACGTCATTTTTTAAAATTTTTCCAGCCACCCATTTCTTGCCTGAAATTAAAGTTGTCGTAAAGCTTTGGCAAACTCCGTAGCTTTTTCCAGTATCGACGACCCTAACTTCGGTACAATGTTTTCTAACTTTGCTCAGCCATTTTTAATGTTGCTTCATCAGCGTCTTTGCAGATCAACGTTTTCTTACGTTTAGCTCTTGGGTCGTTAGAATCAAAGCTTGACAAATTTTGTCCAGATTTTTCAGAATTATTGATAAACTATTTTGCAAAAGTATAGAATTTTATGGCAATGGCTTTCTTCTTTACACTATAGAGTCATTAGGTTATTTTCAAGCAGGAAAAGTGAAATATGTGCTCTGCCCTTGACGGGACTCGAACCTGGATTTCTGGAATACGCACCGAGTTGCACCGCGTAGGTATGTGAAACGGAGGGAGAAAATATACCTTTTGCCATTTCATCGAAAATCAACATTCTCTTTTTATGAGTTAGAAATTTTGTTTCTACATTTTTCTCCTTTAATACAAAACTAACTTTAAAAAGGATTTTCAATCTAAAACCACGAATAGCAGAAATAAAAATAACGTGCAGCTCTTGCTTAACCTTAAATTGCTTTGCCAAGCAGGATTGACTCTGGAATTCTTAACATGAGGGTGGTTAAATGTTTTCTCATTCGAAAATCTTACTTCCCGATTTTCTGGCTCGTATAGAGTGGAATGTGAAAATAGAGAATGAGCCACCTGCTTTTCTTCAGAACCACAACTGCACACACGTACCTGTCATAGGATAGGAATAAGTAATTCTAATGTTAAAAAAAACTCGAAATACGATTTGAAAACTTTGTTATATGGAAAGTATGCATTTTTTTTCGATTTTGGAAGTTTTTTATACAAGGAAATTCACACCTCGGGCAAAGTACTATTAAACACTTCAATAAGCAGAGGTATTCATAAAACAGAGTGTTTATTAAATAGATGTTTGACTGTATGGGTGTATTCTAATAATATTTTGGCACGTACTGAAGTTAAATAAACATAAAATAAGTGTAGTATAATAATAATAAAAATAAATTCAAAGACAAATGTACAAATCAATTTGTAATTCATTTTATTATTTTTAATTTTCATAGGCATTTTCTTCAAAAATATTTTATAATATAACTGTTCCTTTTCCCTAGACGTTAAACAGTCGCTTGAGGAATAAAATGCTGTTAGATATAATATACTGTTCATGCTGTTCATGCTGTTCAATATAGAAAATGCATTTTTTGATAATTAGATAATATGTATGAAACTTATTGCGTGAAACCCGTGAATTGTCAATATTCTTGTACAATTTTTTTATGTAATTAAAATTTATCACCTTCTTCTGGCATGCTTTAAATAATGTCTTTATTATAGTACTTATAGACTTTTTAAGCCAGCGTGAATTCTGCGCAAAATAATGCCATAGTTACGACAAATTTGTTGGAGAAAAAATATGTAAAATACGCACACGTTCGAGACAGACACAAATTTCACAAAGCAAAGTGCGGTATAATAAAAACTACTTTTTTTCCCCTTTTGTCTACTATGCGAGGCTTAGAATGGACCAGGTTGGAGTTCTAATGCGGAAAAGGCACAGAAATTTGCAGCGAATGTGTCACTAGGCCTTCAGCGTCTTTATGGTAAGGTCTTCAAAAAATACCTGATCTTATATCATTATCTTATCTTCTCGTCTTTATGGTCACTTAAAATATTGTCCAGAGAATTTAAATCTCCTTAAGAGACTGATCACAGAAAAGGAAGGGTACAAATCTCTTGGACCCACACCATGGTGTGTTATCCACCCAAACGGGCGGATCGGGCTGTTGACGGTCAAGTAACCTAAGAAAAGATGCCAGCGACAAATGTTTCTTGTCCACACACCGATGACGATTCTAAGAAATGTCAAACATACAATAAACTATTGATAATATACCAAATTTCGATCAGATATTCCGAATTTTCGATGTACGTTACACGGCAATGAATTATTAAATGATTAGCGAATTGGTTAATATGAAACTTAACATTTCTATTTCCTGCATATGGAATATAAACAACATAAAATTATACTATGGAACTATTGAACTCTCTAGCCACTTAAATGTAAAATCTGTATAGTTAGTTTCTTTTTTTAAGCATCTCCACTAGATTATTATACTTACACAGCACCTGATACAATATAGATTTTGTGCAAAACAGTGCATTAATTACGATCTTCGAGATTAAAAACATGCTTTAGAGGTACATGTGAAAACATCTTGCTGGCCCTTTCAGTGCGATTAACATTTTCGTGCGAAATGTATTCGAAACAGCGCTGTTTCAAGACGCCTAAGATGACTATCTCCTACTGTATCCCATAAAACTGTGTAATAATTACATATATATCTGTGGGTTCGAGATCTAGTTCTTTCACTGATGCAAAAAGTTAATATTTTCTTGCTTAGCGAAATATTTTAAGGAAGAAAACACATATAAATTGCAATTACGTACAAAGTTTAAGAAAACAGTCACGTCTTGCATCTTCAGAATTTGAATATTATTGCTCATAATGAGGTATAATTTCAAATATAATTATGCAAAATATTATCACCACTTATTGGCAGACGATTATTTATTTTTGACTATGAGCAGCCCAGTCGAAAAAATGGTTAGTGACTCTGACTGCCTTACTGAAAGGCCCGGGTTCGAATTCCGGAGAAGGCATGGATGTAAATTATCTGTCCCTTCACAGGAAGTAACGGTGGCCGCCTATTAAGTGTCTCCATAATAAAATAACCACCGCTTCTGGTCTTAATAATAGAGAAACCCTAAAATGGCTAATGGCCGCCGCATTAAAAATATTTTGACTATTTTTATTTTTACATATAAGCTTATATATACATAATGCGATATTCACAAGCGCTATTTCTTACATTTATTGAAGAATGTTTAACCTTTTTTATCATTATCTATTCAAAAATACCACATAGAGGTAAGTAAATCGTGTGTGACGTCCCTGCAATTCACTGCTACCAGCCTTTACGACGTGTCACCCGACATGTTTTTGATATCACAGAGACATAACTTCACGATTAGTGCCAGGAGATTTCAACGTTCTGTACCGTGTCTATCGTCAAAGCCTCTCAATTTCAGGAGGCGTGACATACCAATGATCTGATTTTTCCTCTGATATCGTTCTACATAAAACGAATCAGAGGATGTAAACTGCTACTGTAAAATTAAGGAGGCGTGGCTAATTCTCTTTGAAGATTTTCGCTATCGGAATAACATGAGAAGAACGCTCCAAAACTCTCGACTAGAAAGACCTGTAGTGCTCTTGATCTCTCGACTAGAGAGACCTTCGTTAGCAGACTCCTCACACTACGAGGGCTGTAATTTACTTAAATACTTATCTATGAATTATGTGTATATATATGCGTAAAGAGCTTCCTCTAATTGTATTAAACATGTTTTGAGTTTCAAATGCAGTAAGAATTACGTAACCTCGCAAAATTACCCGATCATTATAAGGAGTCAGACACTCAACACAGGGTAACCTGACTATCACCCCCCACACAGCAGTGACCCAAAAAATCCCCCCACGCTGTTCATCGTTCCTGTATTAATTACTGGATTTTGATTCAATTAATTTTGAATCTTTTAAAATAAATTTGTTATAATTTTATTACAAATTTGCCTATACTTCTATTCGTAAATAGTACGATACTTCTTACACGAAAATATTTTGTTAAAAGTTCTGTTCTGACACAATGGAATGTAGTATTTGGATAAAAGGAATAATTTTGACTCACATGGTATACCACCATCAAAAGGAACTTATCAGTGATATGTAGGTATATACGTAATAAATGTTTCAGAGACGGCTTCCAATCAGAATGACTGAAATGGCCTTTACGCCTTCTTTGCGTAATGATTAAAAAAAAGGAAAGAAAAAGAAATGTTAGTTTCATGACAATAATTTTCTGGAATATGTGCTCCTCCATTAAGTACGAAAGAGATATCTAACATTTTGAGAACGTTGCACATAAGAAAGAAGATAACACGAAAGGTTACCTACGATAACCCACAAATACTGCATACGAGGCATGATATTACCTCTGGTATGACTAGTATGTTCCTGTAATAGTGAAACTCCTTGCAACATTTTTGAGTACCTCTTAAGAGTTAAAAACAAAGCTTTTCATCCATGACATGTCTTTGACATCTTCTTCGTTTGTTGACCTGTTTATTGGGCAATTTACGAATCATGGCAAGAAGGAATCTGCTTACTGTAATATTAATTGTAGGCAGAATTTATAGTTACATTTTTCAAAAATTGTTTACTTAAATTAATCTTGAAATATTTGTTATATATATATATTAATGTTCATTTTATGTAACAAAAATATATTAATGGGTGTAAATATTCTCTTTAAAATATTTAACACCATACCCAAATTGAGATTAATGCATCATCGAATGTAATTAGTTATTTAATTAATTAGTCCAAGAAAGAAAAAGATTACGCCAAATATGATAAATAAAGAAACAATATTTAATCGTTTTTTTAATCAAAAGAATTCATAAATCTAGTCTGAAAACAGTTCATTTAAATAACTGAGCTTATTAAAAAATTGTTTGCTGTTTAAGGTTTTAAGTCTTTCGCAATCGTAACTTCCGACCAACCTTTCTGATAGGCATTAAGCGACTTAATCGCTAAGTCTTAATTGAGAACAGAAACTTGAGAAAGGCGTAAAAGACGCTTTATTTAAACTAAATAAGATGAACAGAAGAAACTTTTGGTGCTTACAAAATTCGCCAGCACGTATGGAAGCAGAAATTAAAATGTAAATCTAAATTTAAATAACTAATACCCAAATATTACACAGAGTAATAATTTCCCGCGAAGTTGGCTAAGACTTCCCCCGCGTGAATTTTAAATATCGGCAGGTATAATGCAAGGCCGAAGAGAGGAGCTCTAACCTTAGAACAGCAAACCTAGTAACGTGGCCTTCAAGAGGCAGAACACTCTCTGTCTTAACAATCTCAAACTCTCACTTAAATATAGCGAACTCATTAGCATTCTAGCGGGAAAACGGAAAGAGGGAAGTAATATTAAAGATTAAAAACATAAAAGAACTGGCTATTCAAATTAAAGCATCCTCACAACTGTGTTTTAAATTATAACCATTAAATATTATATAAATTTTGTTGTTAAAATCAATAAACTTTTTCTTCAAATCTTATATCTTTATTTTATTGCGTTTTTAATAACTTACTTAAGTAATGCAATTTAGAAAACATTCCACTTAAGTGATATCCAACTGATAATTTTTATGAACATTTACTAATCCAAATACTGAAAGAAATTTTTCCTAACTCCATGCATTACTGGCCCCGAAGCAGAATGATTTGCTTTTTTGATTTGACAAAGAATAAAATTCTGTTTCTTTTCCCGGGATTACAAATACTTTTTAAGGATTATTAAACGATTATTGCTTTAATGACTACTAAAAGGTCCGAAAATAATCATTTGCGCTGACACAGAAATTCTGTTAGAATTCTTATCTCAGTTTTCTGGACGTGACGACATCCAATTCAGATACTTCCGAAGTCTCTCAATTGAATCATATTTTCGCAGATTTTGAATTATGACTGATGTCCCCGGGGACTTGCTTTCTCAGCTTTACCAGAAAATGGAACGCAAATCTAATTTCAGAGAAAAAAATGAGGGAAGATTCCGATCCGTACTGTCGATCTATGTCATCCATTGTCGAAACGTAAATCGCCTAAAGGATTTTTCAGAAGCTCAAGAGGTTAATTTATCTTCCGCTTAGATCTTCTTCTACGCATTTGATCAATATTTCTTTTTAATTTGCAGAGTTCAGAACTATATACATTTTAAATGAAAATGTATGAAGTATTATTTTAATTGCTTGTTTATCACATTTTATATGCTAACTCGTTTATTTAACTTACTTTGAGCGAAATGTATTTTTAAAATGAAATTTTCTGTAAAACCTAATATATTACAAAAAACTGAGATTATCCTAATTACAGGGGATTAAAAATACGCTAGAATTTTCAGTTTCTATGCTCAGCATATATATATATATATATATGCAATAATAATTTTGAGATGATATAATGGTATGGTAGATGTTGACGAAGTTAACCGGTACATAAGGGACATATTTGCAAATATGGTCAGTTGAATATTTCTTTATTCTTGACAAAATATACTTGAGTAACAATTATGCAACTAAACTGAGTAAAATGTGCGTCCATCTTTCAATAATTACATTCCTAGTTTCCAAATATTCACAAAATATATCTGAAGTCAGAAAGAGAGGGAGACGTTAATAGCACAAAAGCAAGCGAGAGTAGACTACGACATAAATGCCAGATAAAGAATACTAAGTAAACATTCTACTTTAATTTCCATTGATTCATTACAGTTCGGTTTGCAAAATTAAATATCACTTTTGCATAAAAGAGCTTCTGCGTTATATAAGGAAATGTGTCACGAGCATAATATAAGAACCATATGATAGGATCAATTCTAAAATAAGATGGTTGAGGAATGTTTATTATAAGCATTATATTACTTCTAAGAACGAATCGGATAACAACCAAATTAAAAAGAAACTTAACAGGCTATTGCTGTAGACTTAAATTTGTTTATTTCAAGCAAGCCACTCCTTCTTTAATGGTATTTATTTTAACTAAACGGGAATTTATTTTCTAACGAGAAATATTTTATTTTCACATTAACTTATTTTTTCCAAGATTTTTTCTGTCATCTTCCTGTATAATAATCTGTATCAGAACCTGCAGCTAATGCACATATATTTCATTTTTAATTGTTAACATGTCTTTGATTAATTAAAAACGCAGTCATCAACTATTCGCATTTTACAGTGAAGAATGATACCGTCACAAAACAAATTTCCTTCTTCCATTTCCTTCAGCTGCTATGTTTCAGTCAAATATCAGAGCTTTAATTTACCTTCGAAATTTATACTAATCACAATTCCGTAACAAGCTGAGAAATTTAAAAACGAGGAACACATTTAGAAAAATTAATTTCAACTTTTATTTCTTAATAAACGATGCAATCAATTTAGTTGAAATTAATGTTGTGAATTTTGTACATATGTGGATAATTTTGAGGAGATTTTATGTGAAATTGTTACATTTTTCTGTATAATGTAGCATATAATATTACAATCCTACAACTAACAAATGACTAAATAAAACAGCAAACAATATTACAAAAGTATTTAGAACATGAATACAATAAAAAATAGTGAAATATTTACAGATATTTCCAAGAATATATTCAACTATGTTTCGTTTCAATAACAGTCACAGAAAGAGAAATAGTTGCATAATTAAATTCAGAAGTCTACAAAATCTTCACATTTCCTCTGATTAATTTTGGCTATTAGTGTGCTTACTTTTTGGCAACTTGGTGCATTAATGAAATATAAATAACTAAATGTACATACGTAGAACCAACGTGTTAATGCCATGAGTTACCTGTTTTGAAGATCCTGTATGCAGCAATGATTTCACCTTCCTGCATTTCTTAGATCTATGAAAATTAAGCACTGGTCAACCCTGAAATTCTCTGACGACTCTCTTCAAAATGTATGCAATACGTTTAACTCCGATTTTACTTGGAAATTCTCTGATCAGTCAAATGTTTCTACCGAAATTAAACTTCCTCCTTCCTCAGTGCACGAAATTAAAGTGAGTGAGTTATGAAATGCTTTTACAATTATCTCGCTTCAGCAATAAATCTCGTAAACTCTGAATCTGTCAACCATGCGCAAACAATGGTTGTTACAAATTTGTAATTAAACTTTAACACTTGGTTTAGATTCCTACAAAGCAAAGTAGAATAGATCAGAGATTTATAGGCATCTAATGATGATTTGTATTTTATATATATCTTAATAAAATCCTCTCAAAATGAAAACACTTTTAAGCATTTTTGCGGTAAGGGACTTAATTCTTCAAAATTAAGACGTTTGACTTCACTGTAACAAAATTGATGATATTCCTTGAAAAAATGATAGCTTTTGAACATCGGTGAAAAGTGCCATTCACTTTTATGTAAATTAACAGTTTTTGTATATTGGTAGAAATGTACGTCGTCATTATCACCATCCGTTTCACGCCATTATAACACAAAAGACCTCTGCTGTACTCTCTGCTCCAAAAATAACACCTGTTTACATATACGTATCTATATATATAAAGAAGAAAGTTTGTTGGTTTCCCTCTAATAACTCAGTTACTACTATAGCTATCGTCACGGAACTTTCTACAATTCTTTTCTGCATCCTGGAAAGATTCGACGCTAAAAAATTAGCTGTAATCAGAGATATCAATTTAAAACTCGGAAAAACGATAATTTTCGCCTTCAATTTTCCGAGTGGCAACAGTCTCGCAAATGAAGATGAAAATCTTCTTTATTTCAAAAGCTGTTGGCACTGTTCGCTTTCAAATCCTAGAGTTTGTTAATAAAAAATTCCCAAGATTTACGATGAAATAAAATTAGCATTGCCAAACATTAAATACATTCTTCCCGAAACAAAATTCGTGGAAAGCCATTTCGACTATTCTTATCTTCGTACGACTTTAATCAGCCGAAATATTAATTAAAAACTCCGAAAGCGCTAATTTTCGCACTCATTTTTCCGAGTGGCAACAGTCTCGCGCGTTGAAAATAAAAATGTTTTATTTTGCAAAGTGTTGTTACTGCTCGCTTTCAAGTCGTTGAGTTTGTTCATCAAAAATCTGTAAGTTTTACAAAATCTATACATATAAAGAATAGTGTTTGTTCGCGTTATTGATTTCTGATCAATTATGATCAATTTTTTGGCCACATTTAATCGACTAAAATTCAATGTAGGTGAAATATTGGATGGAACTTGAACTTTTGCGACCATTTGATTAGAAAGACGAAAGTCATTCAAATCTGCATGCCATTATTCCTGATGTAATGAGAGAGAATGTTATTTTTTCCGAAATTTTTTCTGTGGGTTCCATGTCGCATCAGACTGAAAACTGTAGGAATATGAATCGTATATTTTGCTTCGTTATTGGAGAAGGATTACAGCAGTATCGTTCTTCTTTCTGTTGCTAGATGCATTACTCTCAATCTAGCCTAACTGGTATCGAGTACTTCCGCTAGTATATATATATATATATATATATATATGCAGAACGTATATTCCGGTGCATAACACTCGCTTATAATACAAAAAGTAACAGCAAAATTTGCGGAAGCGCGTTATACGCCGGATATAAAAATCATAGATTTAAAAATACGGAAAAGATGAGCATACAAAAATTTGATTTCTGCGGGTACCTAAATTATGTTTATTTAAAAGAAATGACGTACCTTATGAACTTAAAAATTGTCATTGTTGTGTAACATGGAAAAATCCACATATTCGTCTTTCATTATATTTTCCAGCACCTCACCGAATTCTGTTTCATCCTCACGATCACAATTACTTTCATCCATAAATATATTCTCATTTTCTGTTCCATCTAAATTCTACATTTTTGACTACATTTTTTTTAAATGAATTTTGAATTATGCCGTGTTTTATTTCATTCCATGTTTTTACTAGCCACTCAAACACTATGTCTAGATTGGCATGACACATTTGGCTTCCTTTTTGTAAATGTTTTTCAACCTTCTAACATTCAGGAATTCCACTGTCGTTTTAAGTTTTCTTCAAATGGTTTACTGATACGCACATTTAAAAGCTGAATGAATGGCCTGAATCCGCCTACAGTAACTGCCATGTATTACATTACATTCTTCAAACAAATTATTATTATTATAAATTGTTGAAAGTATTATTATTACATTCCGCAATATATTCTTTCAACAATTCTCATTAGATCTGAACATGCTCCAAACTAAAAGACTTTCTGGATTCTTAAAGGCAATACGAGGTTTTTTGCCAAATATTTCTTAGCCATAATTCCACACCGTTTTTGTCTATCTATCCTTTCTCGTGAACTTCAGTGTAAATACTATTTGGGAAATTAAATTTTGGCATCGTAAATTTAACCATGGGTTTTAATTTTTTGCTATCCGCAGAAAGCACTACAGTGAGGTGAGATTTTTCATGAGCTATTTTTACGTTGTGAGGTTTGACCTATTTAATTCAGTGTTCAAACCTTGAACTCCACAAAACACTAGTAAGCGAAAAATCGCTTAAGTGTGGGAACAAACACGTAAGACTTAAGAAGGGTTAACTATCCTTTACTTCTCAGAATAAATACAATCAACTATTAACTCGGAATATACAGCAAAGCCTCCACTTGGGCTTGAACATAAATGAATAGGAAATTAAACTAAGCTAACTAAACTAAGCTTACTATTAACTAAGCTTAACTAAAACTAACTAAAGATATAGCCGAAGGTATCAGGATTCTAAGTAGTTGGACCCTAAATGTTAATCAAATCGGGGAAGACAAACAAGGGCCTAAAGTATGGCCGAGCGTAGCAAAGCTAAGAGAGACGTAGCTAAAAGGTAAACGCGAGCTAGTCAGGAAATCTCAGACTCTCTCTCTCACACACAACGAAGTCTGTGAAACATCGACTTAAATAGTACTCTTACTCATTTGCATTCACTGCGTTTCTGAAATTACATTCTGGTAGGAAATTGTAAGCTAAAACTAGAAGTTATAGGAAAGATGCATAACTTAAAATAACTGTTAATAAAATTACGATAAACCTTACATTTTTCCCCACCAGAATTTAACTATTTGAAGAATAAGGTCTCAAAACGACCTTGTTTAAGAGTGTAAATTCTACAAAACTCTTTTTCATCAAAGTTTAAGCTTGAAGCAATAGTTCTTTCTTGAATTCATCATTAAAACTTTTCCTGTTTAGGGTCAACGTTACAACAATTTCTAAAGCAAAACTAAGAATTTTACATTCATCATTTTACAAATTGACTGGAAACAAACATCTGCTTCTTTGTTGAACAGGTTTACTCAGTTTTGGTCCTTCCACAAATTATCTGGAAGGAAACAATGTTAATGGTATTCTTTCACAAACAATTTCCACTTTCGTTACCAACACTCTTTATTGAAATTATTTTTGACCCTCAAACACTTCACCAAATTTTCACCAAATTTTATCTTCTTTCCCCTACGGTCTCGAGAAATTGTTCTGAGTGAACTGAGTGTGTTAATGCTGTGTACCAGCACACTACTCTACCACCTACACAACAACTACTTATTTGTTAAAGCTTGACACACAAGGCCTTAGAAGACTCAAACACAAAACTAGTTTAATGTACTAAAATAGAACTTAATTTAAATTAAGTCAAGCCTGGAGAACCTAACTTTAAACACAGTCAATCTATACTTTCTTTCAATTCATCTATTACACAAAGTATTTTACAGTCATGATTGACCAAAACTTACATTTGTACAAGTTTAATTTTACTGTTGTTTTAAAGCTGAGATTAGCATTTTTACAGTCAATAGAACATTTTAACATGCAGTACTTTAAAATTCATTTTACATCATTCGTTGTAGTTGCTATACAAAATTTACAAACGTTTGCTACAATCTTTGTTTAATAAACACATTTTAGATTGAAGTCTTTCGATTAAAAATATTCACAAATTAGTTTCTCCCAACTTGAGAATTCTCAAAAAGGTATTTGCAAAATAAATTCTCGCCAACTTGCGAATTCAAAAATTTTTCTGTTTAAAAGATAGTTACCACTACATCCTCGCAAACTTGCGAATTCAATAAACAGTATTTAGCAACTTTAAACAACATGACATAAATCGAACTTTCAATACAAAATAGAAAACAGAGGAAATTTTCACTTATCTTTTTTCTTTCTAAACACTTCCATTCTTTTCTTGCAGAATTCTTGCCAAGTGAGACATCCTAAATTTTGAACTTTCAGTCTTCTTGGGCGGCTGGTATTCCGGCCCCTCTTTTCTTTTCTTTCCTCTGGCGTCGAATCGGCCTGCTTTTCTCGTCGGTTAAGGGTTCCGGTACTCTGGCTTCCTCTTTGCCTTGTAGTAACCGGATCTTTCCTTGAGATTTTTAAACCTTCCCTTGATTCTCCTGGTTTCCTGAAACGGAATAGCTCTTGCATCGGCGGTTCGTTTTCTTCTCGTGGATCATGGCTCCAACGTTCCTGTGGCTTCTTTCGAGGTAGTTGACTTAAGTTCTGACGTTGGGCGTTTTTTGAATACTATCCATGGGCTTTTTCCGCTTTCCCATCGGCACTCGCTTCTGTTCAAAGGGAACTTTTCTCTTTTTCGTTCTCTTCATTGTCGCTAAGCCTGAACCTTGTGGCTTCTGTTGCGTTCGCTTTCCGGTACTTTCTTTAGTATTCTCCGCTCGTTTTCTTTTTGTTCCTGGCCGATCCCTGCTAGTCTACGGCGAAATCAATGTTCTTGGCGCACTACCAGGATCCTGCAATAGATCTTTTAGAACTTGAAAATCCATATGACTATAGTACGGTTTAGGCTGGTCCACATTAGCAATTGTTTGGTGGCCATTTTCTGCCTTTAAATAAAATGTTGAGCATTTGATTTTTTCGATGATGAATTGCCCATGAAACCTGGGCTAAAATTTGACCACCCAATTTTCGGGTGCAGACGATAATGAATGTTTTATTTTTAATAATTTTTTGGGCTACCGCATATTCTACCTCGCGTCTCTTTCTATCATAAAAACATTTTTGCTTCGACCTTGCCGCATCAGAATTTTTCATGACCTCATTAATAATTTTCTGGATATTTTTCAATTCAAATTCTTCCTGTGTTTATTGAACGAAAAATAGCTTACCCAAAGGCGTTAAAATTTTTCTTCCTAAAAATAATTCTGCGGGGGTTTTCTGTGTGGTATCGTGTTTTGCTGTTCTCAAGGCAAAGTCTAACTCATTGACACAGCTGTCCCAACGGTCATGATAATTTTAAATATATTCTTATTTACGCATTCCGCAATATTCGATTGCATTCTATAAGGTACCATCTTCAGATGGCGTATGCCTAGGCACGTGCAAAGGTTTTCAAATAAGTTACTTACAAATTGCGTACCATTATCTGATATTACTTTTACTCAGGCCCCGTATTTTAAAATATATTTATTTAGAAACGAATCTGATACTAATTTTGCTGAAACTTGTTTAAGGGGAATTATTTCCACCCATTTTCAAAAGGGATCCACAATGGTTAACAGAGATATGTTTTTATCAATTTTTGTTTTAGGGTAGGAACCGAGCAAATCAATGTCAACCAGTTCATTTGGAAAAATGGACTTAAGTGGTCTTTATGCTATTTAAGTACCCAGCCGGGTCGTAATTAACATCGTTAATTAATTGACGCAAGTAACATGACCTGACATATGCCTTCACCAACCTGTACAACTGCGAAAAATACACCGCTTCTCAGACCCTTTGTAGGGTTTTTCTAATTTCGAGTCCGATATTTTCGAATCATGAAGCTTATCTAAAATAATTTAAGCGTAGACTCATTGGGACTACCGGCCGCAGCTCTTGATTATCGTTTTCGTGTAAAACAGCAATTTATCAATAATTTAAAAATGGGTCGCCCTATTGCGAATAGCCTTTAAGTCTACATGTTCAAAATTTTCTGGATCTTCCAGATAAGCGTAAATATCTTTGAACTTTGTGTCCGTTTTTAATTCGGTAATTATTGTTTCACGGGATTCAATTATTTTGGCAGTTAGCATCGTACATGCAATTGCATTACCGTCTTCATCAATCTTTATTCTTGATATTGCATCCGTAACTACATTTTCTTTCCCCGGTGTGTGTTTTATTATTTAATTAAACTCTTGCAGTTTTAGTACCCAACGTATGAGCCAGGACGAAAGATTTTTACCGGAGTACAGGCGACCAACTGCCTCGTGATCTGAATACACAGTTATCGGGGCACTTCAGAAGTAAACGCGGAATTTTTGCACCGCTAATAGGACCGCGAAGGTTTCCCGTTCAGTTGCGGTATGATTATGTTGAGTCTGATTCAGCGTTTTGCTATAAAAAGGTTATTGGCTGCCAGTTTTGGGAAACACAGTATGACGTGTCTGCTGCAATTTCTAAATTTTGACCTCGTTCCGGGAATTTAAGTACAGCGCCGTTAATCAAGGCGTGTTTCAGTTCTTCAAACGCCGTGTTCGCCTGCGCTGTCCATGTGAGCCTCGTCGTTTTTCGTTTAAGAACCAACAAGGGTTCAACTATCTTTGCAAAATCTTTTATGAACATTCTATACTAAGAACACATTCCCAAAAAGGATGATAATTTCTTGGCCGTATTTGGAGGTGGATAACTTTTAATCGCTATTATTTTGGAACTGTCCGTCTCAATAACGTTTTTCGAGATTTTATACCCGAGGTGCCTCAATTCCTTGGCGGCAAATTTGCACTTCTTTGGATTTATTTTCAGGCTGGCCTCATTTAGCAATGTGAAAATGTTTGGTGTGTTTCTCTAGGGTTTCGCTCGTCACAATAATACAATCGAGATAGATGACTGAACTTTTACCCAAGAGTCTCCTTAAAACAATATCCATAACTTTTTGAAATATGCCGGAGCTCTGCTTAAGCCAAACGGCCTTCTCAAAAAGGCATACACGCCTGAATTTGTAATAAAAGCTGTTTTTTCAATATCCTGGGGTTTTACTGCAATTTGAAAATAGCCTGACGTCAGCTCTAAAGTGGTCATATAGTTAGTCGAACGAATCTTTCTTATAATTTCATCTATTTTCAAGAGGGGATGTGTGGGTTATTTCGTTATGCTATTTAATTTTCGGTAATCAACTGCGAACCTCCCCGCGTTCGGATCTGCGGGTGGCAGATCATTCTTCTTCCTACATAAGACTACAGGACTAGCATAGGGGCTGGTACTTGGCGTAATTATCTTGTTCTCGAGCATTTTCTTAATGCGTTGCTCGAGAATGTCTTCCTTCACACGGTCATATCTATACGGTTTTGAACGAACTGGGGGTTCACTACCAGTATCGATACTAGGTGACACAATCTGGCAGAAGCCAGGTTTATCATGAAATAACTGAAAAAAGGTTCTTAACAAATCTTTGATTTTCTCTTTTGCTCCTTCTTTGACGGGATTTAAATTTAAATCCGTTACTGGGGCTTTTTCTTCTTGAATTTGTCCATTTCGACCTGTAAAGTGGAATCTTTGAAATTAACTTTTGTGCTAGCTGCGCGCGAGAAATCAACCCCCAATATGATTGCGATTAACAAATTCTTTACCACTAAGAAATTTATTTTCTGCGCCTCGTTCTTTATTTGAATATTTTGCCAGACTTTTCCCCAGCAGACGCACTGTTTGCTTTGGGCCACAATCACCCTTTGTCCCATCGTCTGCATTGAGCATTGCAAACTGCATTGAGCTCCGGTATCCGATGGTAGTAGGGGCGTAGTTTAGTAATATATGGATCTCTGGCAAGCCCAAATTTTGTACGACTGCCGTATTCAATTTGATTTCTGAGAGACTTTCCTTCCCAAACGGTGACTTGACCCTTCTTCTGGTCAAAGTGACTAGTTGAAACTTTTCTTTTCTGCCTCTTGTTCCAGGTGCTTTTTATTTCCCCTCGCTTTGGTCTGACCAGTTTTTTCTTATCTGGCTTTGCGACTTTCCCTTCTTGCCGATAGAAATTCTGCTGATCTTGAGGTTTCGTCTGAACGTTAAACCTTGAATACTGCCTAAAGTTGTTTGCACTCACGTTTTTGGCCGTTCGCCTATTCTGAAATTTGATTGCTAGTTCAAATAAGTTTTTCAGCGTTTGCGGATTTCTAACTTTAAGAAAGACCTGGATTGACGGAAGCAACCGTGCCAATATTATTTCGATAATTTCTTTGTCGGACCTTTTTGTATATAATTTGATAGTATGGATCTTCTTTAAGATGAAGTCCGCTAATTCGGCAAAATTATTTTGATATTTACTGAATAATTCTGATTCGAGTTTTGCGTGGTCTCTAACAACTGGGAACGCTTTTAATAGTGAATTTTTAAAATTTTTCCACGTGTACCTGTCGGATCCTCGATCCCCCCAACAAACTCTCGCCAATATTCTTATACCAGCTGAGGGGCTTGATCTTTTAAATTCGTTGTAGCGATGATAATTTTCTACAGCTCGTTCACAGAATATAACGGGAAGTGTAAATCCAGCTGCTCAAGGAAAGTCATCACGGTTCCTTTTCCATCAAACTTTGCTGCTGGCTTCATTGCCGCTCTCATAGTTTAGCGTAGTAATATCTAAGAGAGAGGTAGCCAAAGAGGCAAACGCGCGCTAGTCAGGAAATCAGACTCTCTCTCTGTAGAAGTCGGTGAAACATCGACTTAAATACTACTCTTACTCATTTGCATTCGCTGCGTTTTTGAAATTACATTCTGGTAGGAAATTGTAATCTGAAACTAGAAAGATAGGACAGGTGCATAAACTTAAAATAATTATTAATAAAATTAGGATAAGTTGTACAACGTGAACCGCTTTTGTTCCTTTCACATCAGTTGTGTTATATTCTATCATAGAACTAAATTATTCTCTGCCATAAATCGATTACACCAACTCAAATTTGCTTTAAAGTTTTCAATTTCATATGCATTCTTTTTTGTCTACTTTAAGGCAAATAAACGTACGCCGTATCATGTTACAATTAATCCATTGTGGCGATTTTCTATGACCCAGTTCGCATCACATTCTTATAAGCTAGACCATTCCGTTACTCCTTTACGCAAAGCACATTTATTCTTGGCATATTAATTGTTGTGGTTTCATTTTTCTTCCATTCGCGCATGAAGCGTTCCAGTTAGTATTAAATACTAAACAAGTATTGTTACACCGAAGATTAAATGAAACAATTTCCAAGCCTACTAGATGGCGTGTTAGAGAGCGAATGATTGATAGGTGACATAGAATACCACTCTCCCATATCTCAATTCTCTCCACTTTCTCCCATATCTCAATTCTCTCCACTTTCTCCCATTTCTTTCATTGACGCAGAAGTCGAATTGTCAACGTCAACTATGATACTAAAAGAGCCACGATCGTTAGTTTCTATATATAACGACTAAGTTGCAGCTGCGTACTGAAATCATCTCCTGTCGGCTATGATTGACCGAAAACCGATCGGTCAGAATTGACTTGTTAGCCAGTCCTGCTCTACTCTGTGTAAATTAAATTAATGTGCCCTTTAACCCTACATAGACTGATAAGGGAGTTATTGCTCCATCTAATTGGAAAATAAAACGTGAACTTTTTTAAAATATAACATATTCTTAAGAAGGTTTTAAATAACTTTTTATTAAAACTTGAACTTAACAGCTGTATAGCTTATATGTACAACTCAAACCTCCGCCACTTGCGGGATTTCGATAAGAAAAGGTTGTAATGGCAGATTAATTTAATTCCCAGAAGGAGGCTATAATATAAAAAGGGCTAACAGCACTGGTTCAAATTTCTAATCGCGCGATTTAACTTCAGCTAACAAAATGACTAATGCCGACTAACTAACGTAACATAGCTGGGCAAGAGAAATGTACAAGTATGAACGTCTCTACCAAAAACTCTATTTTTAAAGCGTCCAAAAACCTCCGCCTTAAATAGTCTTAACTCATTTCCCTCCTGAAAACTTAACCAAAGGAGACGTTATAGCATAGATGTAAATCATAATAAAGTGGGTTAATTAGCATAAACTGTACAGGCCTTATAATTTTCCTCCACCCTTTGGCTTTAATGTTGCTATCTTTCATACAATGTTTCTTCAGCCATAACTTTAACCATTTCTCTTGTCATTGTCCACCATTTTTCTCCAAATCATTTCTGGACTTCTTTCATTGGAGACCTAGTTTCATGCGCCTACCAAGGGACAAATGGGATTGGTTTGACTGTCTGAGGCTTAACACTAGTTAAGTACTCTGATTACTAGCCGTTCGTTCAGGTTTCGAATTTTTCCTGTGGTATTTTTGTGGGTTTTTTTTATGTATAATGTGAATAATGCAGTTTTTCTGAAAAACTCCTTCACAAAAGCAAACGTTCCTTCAGGTAGAAAGTGACAGAGTACCTTGCTTTAAACAAGTAATAATAGCTAGTCGTATTAATGTTTCTTATGCAGTTTCCCCAGGTTTATTGATTTAACTAATCGATGAGATATTGTTGTTTTCAGTTGAAATAAAATCGCATCTGAAATACACAGTCGGAAAGTTAAACAGTTGCCAAATAAGCAGTTGCCAGTCAGAAAGTGATGAATAAGATTTTTTGTTTACCTTCGAAATTATTAAATTGCGTTGCTGAATATAGCATTACGTTGATGATTTAGAAAGTTATTTTACTTGTACTTTCAATAATTTTGCAACAACTGTCACGATACTGTGAGCATCATAAATAAAATAGGCTTTTAATAATCGACTGAAAAATTATTAACCTTCCTTCTTGTACATACGCTCTCTTTCATTACAAATATAATCAATTTATCTTTGTATAATAAGTCACAGTTATACTTTATATTATTATACAAATATATCAACTTACAGTTATGACGAAGCTCTGTAGTAACACACAGATTGCGAGCCTCATTAAAGAGATAAAGTTAAACAAAGTTAAGAAAAAGAAATGCATATTTGTTATAAAAATATTCTGATATATATTGTTATAGAAATATGTATTTTTACAGAAATATTTGATGATAATAGTTCTTTCTTATGTTTTCATGATTCTGTTGTTCATTTCACGTTTGAAAAAGATATTCGGAAATAAACGCCAGAGCTTTCAATACATACATTCTGTTTAAGTTGAGTTCTTTTCAGTTTTAATTTCAGTTAGCAGTAAAGATTACTATTATGCATTAGTAACAGTATATGTTAATTTTACTTAAGAAGAGAAGCAAAATATTTGTATGATTAACTAATTTATTTATTTTATGCACTTTAATATTTAAAAGTTATTATTGGTTAACTCTTCCTAAGATATTACAGAAGGATCTGAAATTTTAAGACTACAATTTTTTACCATAAACTGGAAATGTACCTCTAGGAATACACAATCAGACTTAAAATTTCATTGAAAATTAGGCAATTTTAATTTCAAACAGCTGAAACACTTTAATTCAAGAAACAATTCCTCAAGCAGGTTAAGCATTCAAGAAAAGGTTTAGTATTCACGGTTTATTTTCTTTGAGAACTGTTGTATTTGGCTTGCTTAGATTTAGAAATATAGCAAATATGAATATTTTTTCAACAATATCATTATTTTAAAAACTTACATCAATACTGGTTAACTGCAATAGAAAATTGATTATTATGAAGTCTTATAGTATTTAAATATGTTGCTTTTAAATCTACTCAATACTGAATCTAAATAGGTAAAATTAAATTTATTCGGATTTCCTTAGAACAAATGAGATAAGCAGCTGAAACATTTCAAGAGATAAATCGTGATCTTTTCTTCAGCAGTTAATGAAATTCTGTTAACCTGTAAAAGAGACGTTAAAGAGCCCGAAAATGTATGAAAAAAACATAATCTTAAAGGAAAGGAAAATGAAAACGTCTGCAAGGAAACCGATAAACGCAAATTTTTATTCTGAATGACCTCAGACGTTTCCTACTTTCATTTCGTTATTCTGTCGTGTCTTTCAAAGCTAGCATGCAATACTAACCACTTTTGCCTGACGTTTTTCCATTTATTAAAGCTTGTGTCAATTTCAACTACATAAATTTTCGGCTAGACTTAATGAATAATAGACACGAAAATCAAAAGCTTTAAGTGGAACAGCCGTCTGCTTTAGTCATCCTCTTACAGGTATACTCCTTCGTTCCGAAAAATTTGCGGAAAACGTCATGCCACGTGCAGGAAACTGCCAATGATTGAATTTGAATGTTAAAGACCATTAGCATAGTCTATACAGGTACAGACAGGATTCAGCGAGAGACAAAAATTTTACCATTGATCATCAGTTACCGTTCCGCTCAACTAACCATGCAGCCTCACCGAATTTGATGCAGTAAACCTTGAGGGACGGATCCGAGGGCTTCCCACTCTTCTTCTCCGACCAGCGAATTAGGCAGAGAACTTTCAGCTGTCTGGCAAATATTTTCACTGTCCCCATGCCGCATAGACAGTTGCTTCATGCCGCACATACACACGTTAGTAACAGTAAATGTTAATTTTATTTAAGAAGAGGAGTAAAAAATTTGTATGATTAATTTATTTATTTATTTTATGTATTTTAATATTCAAAAATTATTAATGGTTAACTCTTCCTAAGATATTACAACAGGAACTAAATTTAAAGATTAAGATTAATATTTTGAGACTACACTATTTTACCATATAATCTGAAACTGGGAATTCTAGGCCTCTATCCCTTTACCGGGATTCAAACCCAGACCCAAACATACAGCTGGCAACATTGCTAGCCACTATACCGATCAGGATGGTGCGTCCTCTATACAGAAAAAATATGCGAAGTGACGTTAGTAGAAAACAGACTAATTTGTACTGTAATTAAAATGACATCAAAGCATCATTCTGCCATTCAACGGGATGATGAAATTTTGAGCAATAAAGCTTATGATTTTTTTATAGGAATTTGACATCTATTACATAAAATCTTTGCTAGATTTCTTACGTTTTGACTTGCTTTTCTCTGTTACCAGTTTCTGTCTTATGATGCCAAACTTGTCAGATATTTCAAGTAACTCAAAACCATGCAATGGCAGGTCTATGACAGATACAGGAGCAGAAGTCCTAAAAATGTGTCCAGAAATACTACGCGTGCTGAAACAATTAAGCGTATTTCGGTGGATATAACTTTATATACTTCACTTGACAATGATTTTTTACATTTCGAATAGCACTGCCCGGTAAGCATTTTCCAAAATTTTTAACATAGGAATATGCATTCTTCCGAAAAACATGTAAAAGTAATTATTATTTTCTGTGAAAAATTGTAATGAATTAAATGTATT
Organism: Stegodyphus mimosarum; assembly: GCA_000611955.2. Lineage (NCBI taxonomy): Eukaryota > Metazoa > Arthropoda > Arachnida > Araneae > Eresidae > Stegodyphus > Stegodyphus mimosarum. The sequence goes on along the minus strand of KK117074.1, from coordinate 173,564 downwards.
ACTCTTATATATTCTTACTGTATTAACAATCAGCATATTAATCTCATAATTCAAAGTTCGGTGTTTGATTCTATGCAAGAGCAGGATTACGTTCTTAAGTCTTTTAACCGCCAAACTCTTTTGTCTCCGTAATAGCAGATCATTTTTTAATTAATCCCAGAAAAAAAGTGTAAATTGCAGTAATACATCCTCAGATTATACTAAGGTTAATGTTTAAACTTCATCATTATATAACCTTCTAAGGTTTTATAACACCTAACAAGAATCTTTTTTCCCCTAGTATTGATCAAACACGTCACACTTGGCATTTATGTACCCTCAACAGGAATCATAAAACTGATCATTTTGGCCTATTTAGTTTGCTATACGTGTGATAAAGGAAGCTGTCTTGAGATAATATTTGGACCTTAATAGCATTTTAACATCATTTTTGTGATAGCATATAATGGTCTTTGAGTTACATTTCGGTTGTTGAATATTTTGCCACACGTTATCTTTATTGTATTAACTTTCTACTCTAAATTAATATTTAAACACATTTTTTCCTTTTAGCCCAAATTTCATACAGCATTTTTAAGTTTTGCTATTCTAGAATTAGCATTCAACAAGTTTTTAAATAATAAGTGATGCATATAAATCCATTGTATCTTTGTAGTTGATTTTTAGTATAATAATAAGATAGTCATATTTATTAAGATATGGATCAATTCAATATACTTCATCGTGCTAAACTGATTTATTCATATTTAAATTATTATATTTTAAGTCAGAAAACATGAAATTTATATTTGTTTTCAATTTCAGATTCAAACAAAAATTTGCATTAAAAAATACCACATTTATTTAAGAATAAAAGTATGATATGAACTCACATTTTTGTAACATAAATTTATTGGAATGTTTGAATGAATACGTTCGAGCTATCAGATTCCGAGAATTTGAAAAATTTTGATAAATATGTCTAAGTTCGAAGGAAAACTAGAAAGAAGAAAAGAAGGAGGCTTGTAGAAAGGCGTCCCATTAGCCGGGATTTTAAAATCAACGAGTTTTAGCCCAATAATATTTAAACTAGGATGGATGTATGTGGTCTCGGACATAAAAGCATTAGAAAACTATTTACTAATCTTAAGTATTTGATTTGAAGTCGTTGTATTTACAAATCTACTTCAGTACATAAGTTTATGCAATCAACATAAATCATTAAATTATGACAATTCTGTTGCAAAATATTCTGAGTGATAATTATTGTCGAATCATGCTGCGATTTAAAAAGCATTACTTTGATAATAGGTTTGATGTTAATTTCTTTAAATTTTGTTGCTTCTGACGGAAGTCTGACATGAGAGATTAAACAAAAAGTCAGCATATTAAAATAAAGAATGGACAATAAAACAGCAACCTTCTATGCTTAGACTCAAAACTTTTATGCATCTTTTACTAGTTATTTCTGACATAATTATTCTATCCCTATACAGAGTAGAGACATTCCAGCAAGTTAAGGCAATTTGTGAAAATGAATCTGGGTCCCACGCTTTACAAAACATTTCCTTATATAAATGATTGAATTCTTTTATATAGATTATTTTATTCTGTGAGTAAAAGAAGTTAATGTAAATTTTAGTTTCAAATGCAAAATGAAATCACTATGCATGAATTTTAAACTTTACCCTTCACTTTTTTTTCAATGGCTGGGCGCTTTATTTAATAGCCATTACCCTTGCACACTACAAGGGCCGGAAGTGGTGGCAATTTCATTCGATTCGGAATTCGAGCTCGGGCCCATTGCTACGGCAAGCAGGGTTACTAACTACTATACCAACTGGACGGCCTTACCCTGCTTGTCTTAACCTTGTAAGGTTTATCCTAATTTTATAACTGTTATTTTAAGTTTATGCACCTTTCCTATCTCTTCTAGCTTCAGCTTACGATTTCCTACTAGAATGTATTTTCGTGCCTTCAAACCCGCTTAATGCAAATGAGTAAGAGTAGTATTTAAGTCGATACTTCACTGACTTCGTTAGAGAGCCCGAGTTCCTGATAGCGCGCATTTGCCTTTGGCTACGTCTCTCTCTGAGCTATTACTACGCTCGGCCGTACTTTAGGCCCTTGATAGCTTCGCCGACTTAATTGAGATTTAGGGGCCAACTACTTAGAATCATGATAGCTTCGGCTATACCTTCTAGTTAAGCATTAGTTAAGTTTAAATTCTTATTAATTTGAGTTCAAGCCACAGTCTGCTACTCAAAGATAGTAGCAGACTGTGTTCATCCTTATTTTGAGAAATAAAGGGTTGTTAACCCTTCTTGAGTCTTAAGTCTCTGTTTACACACTCAAGCGATTATTCGTTTATCAGTGTAAGGAGTTTCTCACATTGAACTGTGAAATAAAAGGGTGAAACCTCATAACCTATTAAGTTAAATTAAAATATGTAAACAGCACACTTGTCGGGATGTGAATACAAATCAAACTATAATCGTTAATAGCAATATACTTTCATTTAAAAAATTACATATCACAATAAAAATAAATGATAACAAAATTATTTATTTCTGTTGTGATTATACATAATATCTTTTAATATATATTTAAATATAAAAATCTTCGAAATTCATACTTTTTAACAATTTTTGTCTGTAAAAGGAATAGAAAGTTATTATTCTGCTTTCAGCCTTTTTCTCAAATATCTATAAATATCCGAAGATATCATGTATGTCCGAAATATAAGATTTTCCCATTTTAATTAAATTTTAAAATATCTTAGCGTTGTATATCCTGTAGACTCGAAATTTTTCTGATCTTTCATTTCTTTGAGAACTTTCACTCTACGAAATACTTCTTTTCCCTTGACAAAATATATGCTTGATTTCCTCCATAATTTTTCTTTTAAGTTAGGAGAACTTTCACATAAGCAAAAAGAGATATAAACAGAGTTTCACGCCTGAAATAATCCACGCAAAAACTTCCCGCGCCAAAGCTTTGGACAAACCATAAGTAGCATAATATTTTTAAACTAAATGTGGAAAATGCTTTTGCAGATTTTGGCATTTTCTCTAGACGAGTTCATTTAATGTAATCAAGATTCATGTTTTCATTCAATATTTATTCAAAAATATTCATGTTGGGGAGATCTTAGATTAAAAATAAACATTAATTTTGGGCAAATAACAAATCTAACTTTTAATGCAATCTCCCGTTTACTGTACTTATATTAAGGAAAGTTTTATATTCGTTATGAAAAAATAAAATGCTACGAAGTTTGACTCACCAACAACAGAAGTAGACTGGGATATTTAATTTCAAAATTTCCATTTCTTGATGTCTTTTCAAGTTTCTTTTGGATATCTGTTATTAAAGGTAGAATTATTCGATAAAATTCAATCAATTTCAATGAAATGCAGAAAAAAAATATGTATAATTATAAAAGTCCTAGAGGAGGTCCTGTGGTGTTCACAGCAGACCTTTTTCCAAAACATTTATTCACATTCTTAGGCTAATTGTTATCTTTAATTTATTTTATACACAGTTATTTATATTACGATTATATTGTGCGTTGTGTGTTATAGAGAAAAATGTAAGGGGCCCGAAGAAGAAAAGCATTCTTTTGAAATGGTTTAACTTAAGACAAATATAGGAAAGCTTTTTCTATGTTACCGTCTTATTCACAATGCTTATCATTACTGTTTTTATTGAGCTGTAGCGCATTTTCATGTTCAAATAAATCCTCCAAGTGGACATATAGATATTCTTATAACAGCAAACGTGAACGAAATGTGTATGTGTGAAAACATTTAGCTCTGATTTCGAAATTTATTTGTTATTGATTTTTACAAAGTTTCATGTGCATTGTAAATAATCCTGCGTCAGAGCAAATTGCATTTGTTTTCATATGAAATCTCCATGATTTATAATAATTGCATACATAAAAATCAACCTAAATGCTGTTGAGGATATAGTTAATGTCAGTTGGCAGATGACATCTTTGCACACAAAATTTTCTCGATTTTAGTTCAAAAATTATTTGATGACCAATAGATGCGGATTACTTTCTTAACTTCACTTGCCACTATTATAACGCTAACCAAGTACATTTATTATCCTTAACGACCTGGATTTAATTATACTTCAGTATCTTAAAAACTAAACATTCTTAAATATGCTCGGTATACATCCTGGAAATTTTTCAAATTCCTGGAGTAAAAATCCAATTTAATGATAGTGCAGTCTCAGTAAAGCAGGATCTCTGGCTTCTTTAAAAGAAACTTTAACACAAATAACATCTATCACAATGTAAAGAACATTAGCGAAGGACGAAGTTTCATCGAGAACAGTGTTCAGTTTCGCTTAAGTTTCTTTAAGGTGATTAAGACTACTTCTCACTAGATTTTCAGCTGGTAGTGTTTGATTATCATACAGTAATTTTTCACCAGCAACAATCATTTTATCATATTTCGGAAAATTGCATGCAATTATCAACGGAATCTACTGAAATAACGTAGAAAATTTAAATTATATCATTTAATGAGGTTCTAATTCATAGTATGATATTTTAATTTAACAAAATCAGTAATCAAATCATCATTGAGAGATGACTGAAACTAAAACGCGATATAAGATATTACGATCCTAGAACTTAAAAATTTGTGGCACTTTTTTAAACCCCAACTTCATAATTATAAACTCTGTATTTTAGGTTTTTGAGAATTGTTACTTACCTTTTCCTTTTCTTTTTTCATCCTAGGCTCATTACTCGATCAGAAATTTCATTTATAATTTAATAAATAGAAATTATAGAAGTTTTATTTGCAACTTAATATAAATTTAATATATGCAAAGTTTAGCCACATCTCTACTTTCTTAACTGTTAACTAAATTATCTTTATCTACGAATGACGAGTTTTTAAATAAACACAAAAGTAAAAAAAAAAAAGCACACAAAATTATTTAGAAGCAAAGTACTAAATTAAAAGGAATTTTAACAACTTTCTGTTTATTGAGAATCGTGGCGTAGCACATGTTAGTTCCCCATTCAAATTTATTTTCATTCATTTCATTACTCCTTACAAGCGTATAAATCCCGTCTGGTAAGATCCGAATTAAAGATTTGCATTTTTCTCTACCTCATAGCCTCCTCTTTATGATAGACTATAACTCATTGCAGTATTCATGTCTTAGCTATCACCCGGTCATGCATGAAAGTATATTAATTTTTTTTTCTGTAAAGCATGTTATCACGATTTTAGACGTATTGGTACTGAGAAGTACTTACATTTCGACAGCTCGCGAATCCATTTGAACAATATTTTTGCACGACATCTATATGTACGGGCAGAACAAATGACTATTTTTTCCAAAATGGATCGTATAATAGATTTAAAATGGATTCAGAAGAGTTTTTTTACATCTATACGTACGTATCTATACGTAAATCTATACTATCTGATATCTATACGTGCCTCTCGCATTTTTCAAAAAGAGTAGCCTCAGAACGTTGGAATTTTGTATATTGGATCGCTATAACATGCAGTTATGTACTTCCCTTTTGGTTGCAATAGGAATATATATAAATATATACATATATAAATATATATATTATGATTTAATGCGTAGGAGGAATCAGCCTGCAGTCGTCAAGGCAGGTAGGAAGGACGTGAGGAAGTCGATGTGAAACCAACTTCAGCTATTTACTATCTTTATTTCTAGTTACATTAGATTGATTCCTCGTAGACAATATACCTTTTGAACAATTACAATGATTTCGTGTATACACAGATTAACGGGGATACGTTGTCATTTTAGGCAAACAAGCAGAACAGCTGGAATACATTAGCAGCGTCGGAAGCTAGGGAAATGGAATGAAGAAGAATGACGTAATTGCCTCGCGAAGCAGTATTTATACTAGATAGGTGTACTCTGTATTTCTAAGCTATGATTGGTTAATTTTGGGTTTGTTACATAACATACAAAGATCTCGAATTTGGGAGAACAGATGAATTTAGGGGTAAAGCATTAAATCTAGCATGTTAATTTTGAGATCGCCAATTATTTTTTAAAGCAGCTGTAGTGTTTTGTTGTATGTTGCATATTTGTTACAGAATGTGGATTTTAACAAAAAGACTTTGTTGTATTCATAGGATTTTTTGAAATTTATTAATTATGAATTTCAATTTTCATCTTTGCGAAAAAGTAGTTCTAAATTTCTTACTTTATGTCTTCACTGAGTATTATATATATATACACAGTCCAGTCACATTAATGTGACCATCTGTCAAAAGCCAGAATAACCACCTTTCGCAGAGCGGACTGCTGCGAGACGTGCAGGAAGAGAGTCGCATAGGTCCCTGAAGGTGTTCTCTGGGATGTTGAGCCATGCCGACTCTAATGCCGTGGCCAGCTGCGCTAGATTACGCGGTTGAGGATCCATGGCGCGAACAACTCGATCGAGATGGTCCCACAGATGCTCGATTGGGTTTAAGTCAGGTGAGTTTGCTGGCCAGGGGAGGACGGTAAACTCATCCTGGTGCTCTTCGAACCACGCACGTACACTGGCAGCTGTATGGCACCTCGCATTGTCCTGCTGGAAGATGCCATCATCCTGAGGAAAAACAATGCGCATGTAGGGGTGAACATGGTCCGCAAGGACAGATGCGTACTTGTATTGATCCATTGTGCCTTCCACAATGATCAGTGAACCTAGAGAATGCCAGGAAAACATTCCCCAGACCATAATGCTCCCGCCTCCAGCTTGGACCGTTCCGGCAATGGTTGCAGGGTGGTTCCTTTCAGAGGTTTCACGCCTTATACGCCAACGTCCATCTGTCCGATGGAGCATAAAACGCGATTCATCCGAAAACGCAACCTGTCGCCACTCAGTGGACGTCCAGCTGCTGTACTGGCGTGCAAATTCTAGCCTTCGCCGTCGATGAACAGCAGTCAGCATAGGTGCACGAACCAGGCGTCTGCTTCGGAGGCCCAGACGCAGCAATGTTCGCTGAATAGTACTTTGGGAGACACTTTTGGTAGCCCCTTGGTTCATTTTGGTGGTCAGTTGCTCAACGGTAGCCCGTCTATCTGCCCGAACGCATCTCCGCAACCGTCGTTCGCCTCTGTCATCTATGGCCCGTGGTGCACCACATTTGCCACGTCGCTGATTTTGGACAGTCCCATTTTGCCATGCACGGTACACTTTTACCACGGCGGCACGCGAACAGTTCACAAACTCAGCCGGGAAGGAAATGCTTCCACCCTTGGCCCGAAAGCCAATGATCATGCCCTTTTGGAAGTCGGATAAATCGCTTCGTTTCTGCATTACGCCAACGATTGAAATGTATTCCGAAGCCCTCACACACCCTTTATATACGCTCAACTGCACTGTGCTGCCACCTGCCTTCTGTGATTGGTTATTTAACTCTGACATGGAAAGTACGTGGTGGTCACATTAATGTGACCGGACTGTGTATGTGTGTGTGTGTGTGTGTGTACTCACTCTGTTACCCGGCTCGGTTTGCTCAATTTTTTATTCTTATGTATAGATAAATTGTGCATTTTTTCCTTTAATATAGTTATGTTGTTCTTAAGTTCCGGTTGAGGTTTTATGCCTTTAGTTAATCTCCATGCAATAGTTGTAGAATTATCAACAGTTTAAAAGTTGTTTAAGAGGTACTAAGTGTAACGAAGGCGCCATTTGTTTACATTTGAAATTCTTAGTAGAACAGTGAATTAAGTCAGTTTGTGCACCAACTTTAGTGTCCTTTTGCCGAGTGAGACCAAAAGTGATTTTTCACTTCTGTGCACAGAAAAATCTGCCTTCCTGCCCGCTGGCCGAATTACTTGTTTCTGCGCAGAAATTCTGATTTTAATTATAAAAATTGTTTCTTAATTGTTTTTAACTGTATCCAGTGTTTTATGTTTTTTTGTATTTTGCAATTTTAAATGAAGATGTTTTGCGTTTTTATGTATTTTTGCCTTGCCGCGAAGTGAGAACTGAATTAATCGAATGAGAAATATATCTGTAATGAAATTCGAGGTAATAAGTTTAAAAGAAATGCAGCAAATAGTCTGTATAAATTTAATAGGCCGTACGAGGGAGTCATGTGGTGTCTACATCAGGTTTTTTTTATTTAGAAACCAACCCGGAATTATAGGAATTATTTTAAAGCTTTTCGACTTACGTAATCATATTTTGAATCATAGAAACTTTTTTTAATAAAATTACTAATTTTTATTTATTCAGGATTAATTAAATAACAATGAAATCAAGCACCGGAAAAAAACTTAAATATTCGTAACAAAATTAGTTTATATGACGCTGAAAAATGTGAACATCAATTTTACATTTTGTAAACATAGGGAGACTGAACTATAAAATATTAAAAGGAAATTAATTTCTTGAATTAACATTATTGTCAAAAAGCATAAAAAATAAATTATTTAAAGTATTTTCCCAACACAGTGTATGAAGAATTTAAAAATCATTTCGTAAATTTATATGCCTAACTAAAGTACAAATGTACTCTGCCAGCTAACTTATAAGTTATGTCAAATGTAAAATAAATATAAATTCAGTTTCTGTAGCTATCAGATACAAACTTTTATGTAAACCTTGATATATAACTATACTTATTTACAGACAGACCCATTGCCTACTCTTAGAAAATACCTTATTAGTAAATTAACATCTACTCTAACTTGGAAGTAGTTAGATTTTCCAACTTCTGTTGTCTCCATTTGAGCTTACAAGTATCTACTCAGACCCAACTGCTATCTTTGTTTCATAAATGATGCAAAGTATTGATATAATGGCTTATTAATTTATTCAACAAAAGTGCATTGCTACACGTTAAACGGAAGCATCTTCTCTTACCATTTTAGTGTGAACATCAAATCAGATTAGTTTGCGTAGTTCTTCAGTGACTGATGCAAAGAGAGGAATGAGACTGGAAACTATACCAAGTTAAAATTTTGTTGTTTTTTATGACTTTAGAAGGAATTAAAGACGTCTTTTCCACATATTCACAAAACAGCACTTTAATTAGGCGTTAAACAATGGAATTCCACAATCAAAGATTTCATTGTCCTCTGTTCCGAGGATCAGCATTAAGTTACAACATAACCACACCCAGACATTTTTTTTTCCTTTGAGGCATTGAAATCATGTGATCGTTTCTTTGTTGTCAAAGAAATGAATCATTCTTTTATGAGAATATTATAACTCTGCATTTTTATCCTTTGCATTACGGATGTTATCTAGCTTAGATATATTAAAATCTGAAGAGGATTTAAGCATCATATAAGGCTTTCTGAAATTGCACTCGATTCACGCTTGCAAAATCATCATAGATTAATTGTTTTGGACTCTTAAGTTTTCTGTAATTGGTGCTAACATTTAATTTTAATTTCTAAATAACTAATTTTATAATTTTAGAAGAAGTATGTTTCTTTTGTGAAATTCGTATTAAAGTGCTACATACTATCCACCTAGAAGATAAAATGATAAGTACTGAGTCTCAATAATTATAACATCTATTCCATACATAAAACTAAAATTATTAGGAAGTAGATAACAATAATATCGGAACTTACTATCCTGTCTAGAATTTAACTAATTGTGTAATTTTATGTGTAAATTTTAATTAAAGCTAAACATGAATGTAAAAAACAATTTAGTCAAGTCTTACTATTTTTTCTGTCACTCTGGAAGCTAAACTTTTAATTCATATATCATATAAATTCTTATGGTGCTTTGTTAAGAGGATTTTCAATATAGTTATGATTGAATTTGAATATTCGTATGAACCTTTACGAATGTAATCTCCTGAGAGCTTGAAACTGAAAATAAAAGAGCTTAACATTATCAAAAGCAAATACACACACTTTTCTAATTCTCGTTGCCGTTATGGAAGCAATTTCTTATCTATAATGCATTTTCTTCTAGAACTCTCTCATTTCAGACTCTCGTTGATTTGATTTACTACGATCGAGAGTCTAGACTTTCAGAGTCTGAAGCCAAAAGAGAACTCAGAGTCTAAAGCCGAAATTTATTAGTAAAACATCTTAGTTTCGGTTCTATAGCTTTGAAAGGTCGATTGCACAAGGTTATTTTGATTACCTCTGTGTAATAGAAAAACTAATATTCTTTAAACATTTCTCTGAGCGAGCGCCATTAGTTCCAGAAGACATCGCTTGGGCTTCTTAAATTCTTTATTGTTCATCAGTGTTGATAATTTTTCGTCCGCTAGTGGCCGAGTAAAATTGCGGATCAATAACAATTCTTCCTGATTACCTCTTCCAAGGATATCTCAAGCACTGCATTGTGTGATTTTCATATATTTGTATATATGTATAACATAAATACTAGTCAATTTGCTTAACAAAATCCTTCAAGAAGCTATCCCTTTTCTTATGGAATTGAGTTTCAAGAGCTACGTCTTCATTAATCAGAAGTCTTTTATCTTCTCTTAGTAATTTTATTATGCATTAAATCTTGATTATTATACTATACTATGTGGGGTGTATTTAATTTACATAACAGTTATTTTATATTTGGAACTGTATTGTTCGTACTGTCACTTCTCTCTCTCCGTTTTCCCTCCAAAATTAGCTCGCGTGTATTTAACTGAGTTCTTTCTTGAGATTGTTAATCAAAGCATGTTCTGCCATTTGAAAGTCACACTATTATTTGTGTTTCTAGGCGTAACTGCTGGCGGACTTTGGAAGCACCAAAAGCGCCTTCTGTTCATCTTATTAAGTTTAAAATAAAAGACTCTTTTACAACCTTCGAAAAATTCTGTACTTACTCACTTCGACTAAGCGATAAGTCGCTTAAAGTCCAGTAAGAGGTTTTACAATAATAAAAGATGTTAAACCTTATAACTGCTTCGATTTTTGAACTTAGCTTACTAACATTTGTAAAAATTAAATCTGCATTACAATCAATGCCCGAAATTATCATTTCAAAACCGTTGTAGAAGACAAGTCACAATTACAGTCACTGACTGCTTTTTCTTCTTTAGAAATTGAACTAGTCTTCTGAAATGTTTAAGATTATGAAACGAAAGAAAGAAATCCTCAGCTACCTTCGCCCGGGATGGACAAAAACTGCAAAATAGCTTAATCAATATGTTTCGCTGATTATGCCATAATTAAATAAGCCAGTTCAAATGTATTCATAGTAGATACATAAATCTAATATTCTGACTGGAACTGTTTTTTTAGAAACAGAAATAAAAATCTAATTATGAGTTTGGGAACTAATTCCAAAGTAAAAAGAACTATATGTAAAGCTTGATACGTAATTTCAGAGGAAAAGCATCCATTGGTGTATAATGTTTATTGTTCTGGAATTTAGAGTATACTTTTAGTGCTTCATTAAAACAAATTCACATTTTTTTTGTTTAATTAAAACATCTTTCAGACATATTAGATTTTATGTTGCTCATTAATAAAATGTTCATGTTATTTACTTTTTTCTTGAGGGAGGGGATTGTTGTTGTTTATTCTAGACCAAATACAATCAAATCAATAGCATATTTGAGAACTAAGGACGAAGCCGGAAACAATTGCAGTTACTGTGCTTTAAACAAAAACTTTATTCAAAACCCATTTAAAACTTATCCATTTTATGTTTAATTCATGACTTCTTAACGCAACTTTCAGAACTGCAGAACGAAATGCTTGGATTCAGTAACAAATAATTCGAGGAAATATAAATATTAGTCTGTTACTTCTATGAAAATCATTTTTCAATAATTCAGAAACTGGGATACAATATTTATTTTCGCTTACAATGGTTAATTTTCTCTTTATTTCAGGAATCTTAAACAACTTCATTTCAAACAGTAACAGGCCTTTTACCTCAAAAAAAAGTTTACCTTACATTGGAATCACCATATCTGCAGTGTGCTTTTGTGCTTTTAATATTGTTGCCTATACGTATATTATAATTTCCTATTAATTCTGTCCTCTTAATTATGCCAAATAATTTAAGACATTTTGCTGATAATTCACTTTCTTTCACTTCCTGATTTTTCTTTTACTCCTTCTGCCAATGTTTTTACATGTTTTTCATAAAATGGTAAATGTTCTTTGTTTTTTTCTTTAATCTATACCAATTTAAAGTAAAAATTTTAGAAACTGTTTTTTCCTTGATTAAAACTCTTAGCATTATTTTTACATTTTTACTAAAGCAGGATTCAGTCACTCAACTTGTAACATTCCAGTCATATAACTACTCAATTTTTGTTTTATCACTTCGTATTTCCTTTACACTTGTAAATGATGGATAGAGGTTCTGTTATAGATTGGAATACTGAGAAATAAAGTGTTTCTCCACATCACTGTTCCTTATTTCCTTTTTTATAGTATTTTAGTTTTTAATTTAATTTATGTATGTGTTTTGATAACTGAAATTTATTATCATTTTTCTAAAATTACAGGGCATTGTAATGGAACAATTATGCCTTTAACGTTTTAGCTATTTCAATTTATCTTGAAATTTTCATTTAAAAATTAAATTTTATTGATTACATTTTAACTTTTACTTTGGTTTTCAGCAATGCTCCTTTTTCAACAATTTTCTTTCTTAAATCTAAATTAAAATTTAATTTTTGAAAATATAAGTATACTTTAATTTTGCATTTTTACATATTTTTAAATCTCACCATTTACAAAGCTCAGTCTCAAATTTTTCTAATTCTCTTATTCTTAGTAGCATGTATATTTTACGACTTAAATCAAATTAAATTAATTTTTGAAATTAAAAAGTGAAGGGTAGTATATTCGAAGACTCTACTATTTCCTAATGACTACAAGACTAATAAATGTAGTATTTGAAAAAATATTCTCGGCAACTTCCTTATTTAGCATAGAGCTCAATTAGGAAATAAAGTAGGAGGCAAATCGTGTATTTTACATACTACTTTTTGACAAATAAAAAACTTTAATTGTATATCTAAAATGTTTCTCATTAATTTCATAACAATTCACAGCTGTGAATGTCCGTAACAATTAAAAATTTCATGATAAATTATTTTTTATAATTATATTATGTCATTTTACATTTTACGTTCAAACTATATTAGTTTGTTCTGATACTTTTTTGTAATGCCAGAATTAACTCCAATTTTTGGAGGTGATAATGAGTATTATATTTTTTTGAAAATTTTTTGGAAAGAAAAATATCCATAAATTATTCATAAAACGGTTTTGACTGACAACGTTGCCAAATTATCGGTAATTGAAAAAGGTGGTAAATTTACAGCTCTTGCAAGGATTTTACTTTAGTGTGACTATTTTTCAGTCAACTGTTGCCATTAAGGTGGCATTAGTTGATAATAAAACAAAGTCTATGTATATTAAATATCTCATGTTAAGATATATATACTTTAATTTGAAATAATCAAAAATATTTTGAACAACTGTTTCAATAACAAAGAGTAAAATATAGTGATCATTTACTTCTACTTTCTCCTGATTTAATTTCGTCTTATTATCCTCATTAAGATAAAAATTATAAATGAGGCTGTTATTCCGAATCTGGTAAAAAGAAATAAAAATTAATATCTCAATTACAGAGAATATTTTATGAATCAGAAATAGTTCATTGTTGCATACACCCTTCGAAAGCTCCATTTTTCCTTTTATTCAACCTTTTTTTAATTTAAAAATAAAACTTGAAGGAAAATTAAACAAACAATCAGTGCATTTAAACAGAAATCTTTAGTGCACTGGAGTAGATTGCTGTACATATCGTAATATATGATAGTCATGGCTTTTAACTGAAAACAATTAATTTCTACCAGAAAGAAAAGTCAATAATAATTATAAATAAAAATTGAATTATCTTCATAAAGTGATTAAAAATTTTGTAATAGGAAGATGAAATGTTTTAATTGATTTGTTAATTAATAACAGTCGATTAGTATAATAATTAATTAAGAACATTTGAGCATTTGAAGATTTGCGTGGTGGGATGGATTAAAAATAAAAAAGCAGTAGATGTGAATTAAGTATTTGAAGCAGATACAGTGTGAGTAGAGAGAAAGAAACTGAAAAAAGTAGAAAAGGAATCATCATTATTTAGCCTTAAAAATACAATTATTCTAAAAATGCATAAAAATAGTTAACATTTATTTCGTTTAATCAAATGTGAATATTATGGTAATATACTCAACTTAAAGTTAAGCCAAATTGAGCTCGTTGACGTGTTAACTTCCTTGGCTAAATTTGAAAGTAACATATTATACCTCAGCACTTCCGTAAAAGAAAAAAACCCAAAAGTGAAGGAATAGTTTTAAAAAATTTTTTTTATTTTTTATTTTAATAGCTGACAAAAATTTTCATTCACTCTGCCATCACGAAAGGAATGTATGGAGAAATTATATTCATTTCGTATACTTCTGAAATATTGGTTTAAGATACCTTAGACTTCCTTTCCTTGTAATCGTTGTTTGAGGATTTGTTGCATCTAAATCGTACTACATCTGATGTATAGGATTCCAAAATTAGGGGTACAGTTTCTGAAAGGTCTTATACAAATGCCATTCTTAAACGAAACAAGGAGCATATTTTGAGTCATTAATCCTGCCAGAAAATCTCTAATTCTAGAAGTCCAAGTTTCTTCACCCTATATCTTTCAGAAAATTTAAACATGAGAATTTTTTTAAATCTAGTATTAATAAAATTATATTCTTAGCATGTGACTTTAGACTTTAAAGAAACATGTACAGTTTTTCACAATACTTCCCGACTGACACTTAGAACGTCTTTTAATTTGATGCTTTTGTTAAACCAGATACTTCAAAATTTCTCACATGTAGACAGAATTTTTTTCCAAAATTCTGAAGATATCAAATATTTTTTTCTCTTATATGTATTTGTTTCTGCTTCTCGTTGACTTCTTGCTATGAATTCTGTCAAGGATAATCTGATTTTTGAAGCTCTCAAATTTAATGATATTTAAAAACAATTCATTTGTTTTTGACATTTCTACATATCTAGACTCAGAACTTTTAATCGGGGCATCAAAATCAATTTGTCGTCAGCGAAGTAACGCAAAGCTGAATAATTACAGCTATCCGACTAGCAGGGAGTAAACATAACATGCACACGCTGACCAGAAACACGCCCCGTCTAAGAGTCCCGAAACCTCAGTTTAAGTGTTCAGCTAACTCGTTTATCGGATTGTCGGAAAAGACATAACGTATTTCGGTAAAATATGACAGGTGTTGATTTGTGGAAGCACTAGAGTTATTCATATCCATGCGTTCATTATAATATGAACAGCTGAGAAGTTCAGCATCATGTGTACTAATATTGAACTTTGTTTGGTTTGTTTTTACAGATCTGACACTACATGGAAGATGAAAGACTAAAAGTTGCATTTCCGCCATATTTTATTGTTTTATATCAGGAAATGGAAGAACGAACGAGAAGCCTGTGAAAAGTTGCATGAAGTTTACGGTGACAAAACATAAACCAAATGCGTCATGACTTTTCTGACAATCTTACATTCTGGTGAGGAAACAAAAAGGAGAAGATATAGTAAACGGTGAAATTATAAATAAGTGGTTACTTTAAATAATAAAACTTTACATAGTCATTAGTAAAGGCTGACAGCTAATCTGAACACTAAAATTCTGATCGAATCAAGCCTAAAGCTTGGTTATTTGTTCTTTTCCATCTGACGGTTTTCATTTTGGTTAAACCCTTGTGGCGAAACTTGATCAGTAGTAAAATTGACGGAAGAAAAACTGAGGGATTTTCTCATCCTTCCCAACAAGTACTTGAAGAACGTTTTTCCAACCATTTAAAAGGTATATTTTTCCACAAAATGGTTATCTGATGTACTAAATAGTTTAAACGGCTTGAATAAAAATGATATTTTTCATTTGCGTATTTTTCATTTTTGGTTTCGTACCTCGTTTATAACTGTTCATAACTGTTTTTATAATTTCATGACTTCTCTTTATGACTTTTTCATTCTTATAGCCTTCATTGTCTCGACTTTTGTTATCAATCTAAAACACTTTCTAATCATATTCTTTTGCGTTTGTTTAAATATTTACTACGCCTTGACTAACGGGAAAGAATTATTTATTCCCATTTTTCGGTAATAAATCATTTGAAATAATAGTCAAACTGAAAATCCGGTACTGATTTAGTATGCGATCTACTGCTTTTGCGATCATATTCAACGATTATTGTATTGTATACCCTCAAAGGAATATCAATCCTGCGTACCGTACTAATATTTTAACAAATTAGACTTAGGTTTAGCGATTTTAGAACCAAAGATTCTACCCAACATGCGGAATACCACACCGAAAATATTTCAACGTTACCTCTTAGAAGTATGGTGGAAATCCGTTAATAAAAGTGATGACGATTTTTTGGCCATGCTGCGCTACGTTCGTAGTATATACGGCTGAATGAACTTATAAAAAGCCGCCTTTTTAAGGACCAATCCTGCAAATGAAAATCGATTTAAATTTAATAGAATTAAAAAAATTGAATAGGTTATTAAATGGATTCATTTTCATTTACGTAATCTTAATTATTTCCATTTATTTTCATATTTAAAAATGCCATTTTAGTGACATCATCTAAATCCTAAACAACTAAATAAAAGAGGTAGATCGCATATTACATCAATATGGAAATTTCTATCTTAATATGCAATGTCAATTTAATTTTAATTCGTTCTATGACTTGGAAAAGTCTTGATTGTTGGACTTGGATTCGTTCTGTGACTTGGATAATTTCGATTAGTTCTGTAACGTTTTAATTAATGAAATTTTCTGAACTGATCGTGCCTTACAGACTTATCTAAACGTCTTAGCATAATATATTGTGTTTATATTTAATTTCATTTTGTTTTGTTGTCCTCAAAATTTACCAAAGACCTTTTCCAATTTTTGGATGCTGAAGGTATACTTTTAAATTTAGTTACCAAACGCTGACGATTATAAAAGGGTATTACAACTAGAAAGTATCATTAAATAAATTAAAATATTATCTTGATAAAGCAAGATCTAGAATAGAATCCTAACTTGAAAAATTGTCTTGTTAAAAAAAATATTTCTAAAAACTGCGAAAATTTCAAAAAAGGAGAAAGACTGAGGCTTAACATGGATAGGAACAAAACCATTATCGTAAATGGTTTTCATAGAAATAGTTTTTCCTTCACCAGCGGGAAATAAGTCACTATTAGAACAATATTGACATTTGGCAAAACACTCAGGGTGTCGACTTCTGCAAGAACACGCAGGCCAGTGACAGAAAAGGAGAAGGTAAATAGTTTCAATAAATCAGCGATCAGCTCACTTGCCTTGAGATCAGGCCAAGCACGTTTTCACATATATATATTCCAACATCATTAAATCCTTATTATTATTAATGTATCACAGTAATTTGATTTTGGCTCATTATTGCTAAAACGTCTCCTGATGTTTTTGGAAAAAAATTTTTAATTTCTAGTTTTATTGAAATTTAAGTTAGTTAAACCAAGCATTAAAATTTATATATTAAACTGTTACTTCTAAAATCCTGCTGGTTTAAAGCCAAATTGGGTATGGTATCAGCCAATATGACAGCGTACACGAAAGAGGGTAAGACGACGTCTTCAAAGCACACCAGTGGCCAAAAGTCAAAGCTGGCTAATAGGGATAGACGAGTCGAAGCGCATAGTAGCTCGAAAGCACAAGCAATCGTCATCCGAGATAACATCCGAAATGAACAGTCATCTTCAGGACCCCGTTTCAACAAAAACTGTCAAAAGGGAACTTCATGCTGCGAAAATTTATGGCAGAGTGACAATTCGTAAACCCCTTGGTGACAGCAACTAATGCTTTCAAGAGACGCTAGTAGTGCAGAGATCACAAAGGCTGGTCCCCACAGCAGTGGCAACAGGTAATATGGTCAGATGAATCATCGTTCACCTCCATCCGGACTCTCGGAATTAGAGACCGCTCTGCAGGAGGAATGGCTTAATATTCCTTTAAATATTGTTCATGACCTTTATGCATCTATCCCACATCGCATTCAATCTGTACTTCAGTCAAAGGGTGGTCCAACCCCCTATTAATAAAGATTTTCCATTATTTCACAGGTGTTCGTATTATTTTGTCCTCCATTTGTATATATATCGTCACTATTCTCCTTCTTCATCCCCTCTGAGAGAACCGTAGTTTCAGAAATTTTCAAATCATTAGGCTAAAAGTATTCTGGGTAAAGGGATATTGGTCAAAGAACCAAACACGTCGTGTTTTGCGCTGTAGTCTCGGCTGTACTGTCATGATGTCCTTCGATTCGATTGCCCCGTTATTAATTTTTTTGTATTCATTTACTCTTGTATTTTGTTTCATATTTTTTCGTTCGTTTCTTTGTATATGTATTCCCCGATTTTAGCATGATTTTGCTTCTCGATCGATGATTTTTATCACAACTTCTAATTCATAGCGCATTAGAGCTATCTCACCCACGAAGATCAGCTTTGACAACAGACAAGATCCAGTAACCTTTTTTTAATAGACAGTGGTCTCAGTTCTTTCCCACTCTGCTTCGACGTCTTCAGAGAGACCCTCAGCTCCATATCTGTTTATTAGGAAACACTATAATGTTAGTTAATATCTAAGATACTCTCCCTCCTCATCACGTACCTTTGCGGTGTAACTGGAAAACACGCCATGCTAGTAGTCGGAAGATCTCAAGTTCGAATCTCAACAAGGGGATCAAACTTCGAACACGTTGCACATTTTTTACATTTCCTGTTCCGAAATAAAAATTCTTTATGTTTATGTATGCATATCTTAATATTCTGTCCAGCACTATGTCCAGAACAGAAAAGATTATTAACAGGAAGGCATAATCTTGAGCTTACTATTTTGTTCCAATTCCATAAAAGGCCTTAAAGTGAATATGAATGTGAAAGAACAGAGCGCATCTCTCAACAAACGAAGACCAAGACTAAATGACTAAAGAATATATTATTTAAATTTCTTTCTCTGTCCTTAACGCTGATTAGTTGGTTGGTAAAGTGCAACGCTGCAAACAAAAAAAGTTCTCATTTCGAATCCAGCTGTCGTTGGTCTATTTTTATCAACGTTATTAAGTCGTCTAATATTATTTAATTTTGAAATAAAGTTTACTCAATATACTTGAATATGAAAGTACTTTTAAGCTTGCAAACGTTTCTTACAAAAATTGATTCTTCATTTCGTGTGGTCTAATATATTATAATTTTCCGCAAATTTATTTACGGTTGACAGTTATTATTAAGATAAGATCACGTATACTTTCTTCGAAATATTTTTTTTTATTTTAAGAGAAAAGAGATATTTTTTTAAACTGCATAAAATCATTTTCATGCGCAACATTAGATGCATCCGCATTTTCTTCTGTTTTTATTCTATTTTGACAAACATGTGCTTATGCACAAATATTAAATTGTGATAAACCATCATTTATTCAATGTACTAGATGATCATTGTGTTTTATATTTTAGGAGTTTATATGCTGTACATTTTAAAGAAACTAATATTATAGTAGTGCGCATATATTGATTAAAAAATATTTACTATTTTTAAGTATATAAACTTTAAATTATATCATACAGTGTAACACATGCTTTTATTCTATAACACTTATGTTTCAGAACATTAACAGTGTAACAAGCTATCACAATATACACGAAGTCACAACATACACAAACATATAGGGTAACAAATTGTCAAAGTATAAATTTCATAACAAAATAAGGTAATTAAATCTGAAATTTTAAATTACCAGAGCCAAATTTATTATTACAAAAATTATTTGATATTTGGCAACTCCTTTATTTTCATTTGTAATACAATAAAGTGACTGACATTTTCTTTGAAGACTGACCTATATCATTTTTACATGTTCCTTGATGTAGTTGAATATATAAATAACTGGATTAATATAATTTTATTTTCAACCATCTGTTTCTCACGCATGTAAACGAAAGATTATTTACATCATTTCACATATGCAATATTCGATTGTTTATGAAGATTAATTACTCAAATATAATCTTCACTTTGGTTTATAGAAACTCGAGGCATTAACCATAGATGATACCAGCTGTAATAGCACTTTAATACAATAATGGGTTTGGGTGGTCTTAATTTAATGTTAATCCTCTTGAAGAGAATCAAGATCGCTGAGCTTCCATTTCCCAATGTCTCTGAAGTCTGATCCTCAGGGAAGCACCAAACATTCATTTAATTTTAAATATTTAAATGTGTGCAGAAAACATTCCATTTGTTTTTTGTCCTGGCATATTGTTAAACGTCAAATTTTATCGTTGTATCATTGATAAGAAGGATTTGCAGGAATTCAAATTCGAGTTAAATTTTAACATTACCGTCTTTAATTATATTCGAATTCCTTACTAATCTCCTGGGATTACATACTATGAAATAACTCTGTATAAGAGTACCGTCTTGAAAAATAGATGAGTTCCCATTAATCTTAGTCCTCTGTCAGTTTGGACGTGCTTTCACTGCGACATAGATGAATAAACAACTAAAGCAAAACGCCTGAACACTAAAAACAAAAAACGAGTAATTTTAGTTTCAAAAAATAGTTGCATTCTAACCTCAGTACATTAAAAAAAAATTCTAAAAATCTTTCTTAAATTTGTAGATTAAATCATAGTATTTGCATTTTATGTGATGTGGTACAGGATTCTAAAAATGTAGCTGAATGCCTTAACTTTCCATTCTGGATGCATAGAATAATTTGCATCTCTTTTATGTATTGAAAGGAATTAATATGAAGAATTTCCTATGACTTGGCATGTTGAAGAACTACGCAAATTAAAATATGAAGCATATTATTGTTTTATGCACGGTATTAAGATTTAAATAAAATAAAAATGTGTATCATACTCTGAATAACATTATATAATACCCCATGTTAATAATTTGGGCTATTTAAAGCAGCAGAATTTTAACATTTTGTGCAATTTGTGAATTCAAAACTAAGTCACTTTGTAGAGTCTTCTTGTTTGTTTTGGGAGCATAAAATGTAGCACCTACTGAAAGGCGAAGTAGCGAATTCTCGCTATGTCTTGAAAAGAACAAATGACTGCAGACGAAGGTTATAACAATTTTTTTTATTTTAACTAAACGGAACAGAACATGACTCACTCGGTGCTTACAAATTAACCACCACTTGTGGCTAAGTACTTGAATACAAAATAGTATTTACAATCACAATGAATTAAATTTTAGCTCCACGACTTGCTCCTATTTAATCTAAACCGATTAATCGGATGCACATAGCTAAACCCAGCCTAAAATATCAATATAATCTAAAGTTGACTAGCACAAAAATATTCAGCTACAGAGCTAAGTCAGACAAGCAGCATAAACTAGAAACTAACTCTCCTACCGGAACTCTTAAAATCTGCTACTTAAATGCTTTTTTCCGAAACCATTTAGATTTACATATACGTCATTTAAATTTGCATTTTGGCAGGAATTTGAAATCAGGAGGGAAAGGAAAGTTTCTTAAAATAAAAATAATTGGTTCGAGCAAAGTAAAGTCTTTACAACTTAACCTTCAAACAGTATAAGTGTTTCCATTTTATTTTATTTTAGAAGAGTTTTCAATAATTTTCTTTAATATACTTATCTAAATTAAACAAGAAAGAAAACCCCACCAGTTGTCGACCGGTTAAACACTATTATATACATGTAGTTCGTTCTGGTTTCGAACCTAAACAAACGGGCTGGCTGCATAATTGTATTTTTTTTTGTCGTTTTCTCTATGTTTAGCAAGCATACGAACCAGTTTCTCTTAGAAGCCCTCCACAAAGTCATTCCTTCTCTTACTCAGAAAATCTTCCAGTGTTTTGCCATATTGGAATAACCCAAAGATACATTTCAACTCTATTCAGTATATTTCAGCATGTTTTTTCCCAGATTAGGCATACTTTTAATTCAAATTAAGAGATATCGCTATTATCTACAATAGGTTCGCGAATGGTCGATCGTACAAGGTAAGTCAATGAACAAGGTTAGTTTGATCTCGGTTAGAGTACCTACGAATGAGCTAGCTGCACTGGCATTTTCATGTTTTTCCCCATGTGTAACGTGGATATTAGCTGGATTCTCTTAAAAAGTGTTCCACGAAGGCATGCTTCCCTTAGGTATATAGCTCTCGCATGTTTTTCCGTAATATTATCTATAACAGTTACAAGATATAAGGAGAAATGTAAGCTAAACTATTACCAACTGAGAAATTGGATTCCTAAGATATTAGCAAAATTTTCCTACAAGAATACTGAGTTTAAATATTTTCATAGTTATCTAGTTAATACATAAATTGAACATGTGATATTTAAATTGCAATACACAAGTAATTTTGAAATTTTTTGCATCTTCAGCTTAATAAGTAAATAAGTGTGTTCAATAAAAGTTATATATGTATTTGTTGTTGAATATCTCTAAGTAGTATATAAGAAAAAATCAGAGGTAATTTAGAAGATTTCAGATTCCGACAAGCTATTCAGCTACTGTTTACAGAACTGTAATCTAAATTCTTGACTAATTCAGATAACAAAGGAACTAACATGCAGAATTCTGCTTGACAGACACACCAGTCAGAGCACCTGATGCTTCTGTGAACTATCTCGGGATCTGTTCCCAAATATAAATGCGCTGATTGCAAGAGTTTTAATGTTTTCAAACAATAGCGTTAGAGTACCAGCATATTTTCCTTAAACGGCTTTTTAAAAAACATTCTTTCTTTCAAACGCTTATTTTGCATAATTGATTAATAACCATATTATTAACTATTCTTAAAATCACATAATAATAATAATGATGATAATGATAATTGCCATATTATAAATTAAATATTTAATAAAAGCTATGTCTTACGATAATCATATGATCATCGAATTTAAACAGAAAAAAAGGCATTTTTGGTACACAAATAAGTAGAATTCTCAGAACTTTATACTAAAACACGTTTTTTATAAAGTCATTTCCCGCAAATCACGTTTATCTTACTTCAGCAGCGTACATCAAACGCATTATATGTATTGATTGAGAAATTGCAGCTGGAGAAAAGTAACGTCTTTTACTTGACATTACTTTCATTCAGCACACCATCGCGCAATCTGTTTTTCGCAATCTCAAGAGAGGCTATTAGTCTCGAAACGGCCTTTTCTCGAATCACTAAAAGCGTTGAATCTCTTTTCAAATTGTTGCCATCAAATATTATCACGCTGTGTTTTATTTAAATAAATGTAATAAAGAATTTGCATGAATGTACGTATGTTTCTCGCATCGTGAAAACGCAACGGTACCTAGAGTCATCAACTTTGAATAACGTTGTCCTCCACCCGAATATGGGTACCTGAATTCCGAATTTTGAATTTCAAATTTGTTTTATTATCTATTTTATGTCTTGTAAAGTTTTAACGAATTTTAAAAACTGAACAATTTGAAAGCGAGCACTGGCACGTTTTCTATCTCCAGCATGCGAGACTGTCTATCGGAAATTCTAAAGATTACTGAAAGTGCAACTACGTTAAAGAAATTTAAAATAGTAAAACGTTACCTACAATCTTCAGTTCTTTATGAAAAATTGTCTAGAATGACTAGTCAAACTATGACTATTCTAACAATCTTGAGTAAATTGGTGGGAATTTTGCTTCATAAAGCAGCAACAATTTATGAGAATCGTAAGTTGAAAATTTTAGATTAAAATTTGCAGAGCTCACTACCAATTTTATTTTAATGTTTTTAAAAAATTTTGAAATGCAAAGCATCCCAAATTTTTTAGCGAGTGACTGTTACATAAGATACGGAGCTAAAAGTAACTTTTGCTAATCAAAACAAAGCTACAAATGCTCGTTAACGTAACGCTAGACGTTACGTGTCGGCTGCTCCTTTGAACGCCTGCCGTAATTGGAATTCAACTTTTCCTTTCTTTTCTTCGCACTTGGCTTCACAAGTCTGAGAAGAGACCGCATGTGCAATACGAGCTACATCAAAAGATCGCGCGAACCACTTATGGCTCGCGAACTACAGAACACCGCTGGTGTAAAATGTACCCTGTAAAAGATTCTCGTAAACTTACATTGGTTAGTTAACTGATTTAGTGGGTAAGTGAGTGACGGGGCACGTGGGCACCATTCCTCTATTATTGTGGTTAATCGGTCTAGCGCCACGTTCACCATTCTCTAGAGATAA
Source organism: Stegodyphus mimosarum (assembly GCA_000611955.2). NCBI lineage: Eukaryota > Metazoa > Arthropoda > Arachnida > Araneae > Eresidae > Stegodyphus > Stegodyphus mimosarum. The sequence goes on along the minus strand of KK117074.1, from coordinate 149,337 downwards.
CGCCTTGTGAAATCGGAAAGAGTAACGCGGGTGCCTTGCTCCGACCGCCGATACCCAGAGCCTAATGCATGGCCACTGCTCCTGTTAAACCTGTAAACACTGGAAATCGTTATATTGATGATATTTACATGGAATAGATATTACAAATTGATAACATACTGATTACAAACATGTACACTGCGAAAAAAATGGGACATTTCTATATCTCCCGTTCTACCGGGCCGATTGACGAAATTCAAATTGCGTTTTTCATGTCTCGAAAGCACGACTTAGGCTATATATTAGGTTTATATATAGCTTTGTTTTAATATAAGTATTTTGACCCAAAATGAGACTTAGTCTGAAATAACATATCAACGCTTTTCCATATTTCGATTCTACGACTCAAGTTATGCCTAATTATTAAATTTTGTAAAATTTTGTGCGAAAGTTAAGGAGAAATTCAAGAATTTAACTTGGCGCATTTTTTTTCAAGTTCAGCTAAGAATAATTCATTTGGCGAACTTCTTAATATATGGCAACCTATTTTTCTTTCCCTTCCATTCTGCAGAAGCGGAAAAAAGTCACATCGTTCCTACCTTTTTATATTGCGGATGAACGGAAAAAAAGTCACATCGTTCCTATTTCAAATAATTTTAACAAACTGCGTAAACCACATTTTCGTTATTATCGCTTTCAACAAATATGCCAAATTTCAAAAAGCGCCAGTATATAAATTCACGCATAGCTTTTCAAATGTTGAATAAAAAGCTCTATGTTTTGCAGGTATGCTTAGAAATACATCTACTTGATTGTAAACATTTTATAGGTTATAATTCAAAATGTTTTTCGAAAAATTTATAAAAATTATTTTAAAATACAAATTCTAAAAATAAATCATAACAAATAGGTGAATTTTATTTGGAATCAAATACGTTTCATAAATAAGAGATATTAATAAATGCATAACAAATTGAATTAACATTGAGGAAGTAAAATTTTGAGCGCTAATTTTTTTAAAACTGCTGATGCAATTTTTACAGAACTTGGGAATTTTACATAATTTGAGTCGTAGAATCGAAATATGGGAAAAACAATTGGCATGTAATTTAAAAAAAAGTCCGATTTTGTGTCAAAATACCTATATTTGAACCATGTTATATATAAATCCAATGCATATCCTAATTCCCACTTTCCAGACATAAAAACCGCAGTTTGAATTTCGTCAGTCGGCCGAGAAGAACGGGAGATATAGAACTGTTTTTTTTCGCAGTGTATATATATATTACATACTGATACATATAATATTGATATATTACATATACATAGGTATTACATATTAATTACATTGATTACATAACCATGTATTAGTATTGTGTTACCACTACAAATAGTGATCCATAACTAACTGCCTTGAATCGTATAACACACATACACATAAAGTACATATAAAGTAATATACGTATTAAAAGCACATTAAAAGATCAATAGTGCACAATAGATCATGTAAGGTCATGATACTAGTTCATATTTAAGGTATTGTTACGAATTTCACATTTATTTGGCTATTTATTTAGAATTGTAATTAGATTTGCTTCATGTTGCCTTAGCAACGCAGACGATTTTTGAAGAGAAGGCTACGTCGAAAAAAAAATAATAAAATAAAATAAAATAAAAAAAATCTGAAAGATTTCAGATTTTAAATTACGTCCAAAGGCGCGTTTTTTTAACGTTTCGTGGGCTACCTTTTTTTATTAAATATCATGTACTACGTACTCAAACCATAAAATTCAGTTCAAAATCAATATCGCAAAATCATTTTAAAATGAACATATCTTTAGAATTTCCGTAAGTCTTGTGCGCTGGAGATAAAAATGTTTTTTTTCCGTACAGTGTTGCCATTGCTCGCTTTGAAATCATTTAGTTTGTTAATCAGAAATTCGTTGAAATGTTACAAAACATAAAATCGATAATAAAGCAAATTTCAAATTCAAAATTAGGGCTTCCAGATGCCCATATTCGCAGTAGGATTACGTCATTCAAAATTCGATGGCTCTAGGTTTTATCACAATGCGAGAAACATGCATACATTTATGCAGATTTTTCATTTTTTAAAATTTAATGCAGAGCGATAACATTTAGTGGCAACAATTTGAAAAGTGATACGCCGTTTTTGTGTTTCCGACGCAAAATCGCAAAACGAAAGTAATAGTCCTTCGGGACTAAATCCCTTTGGACTAACAAAACGAAAGTAATAGTCCTTCGGGACTAAATCCCTTTGGACTAATAATAAAAATAAAAGAGCGCGTGCATTTAATGCTTAATAAATAAATATCTCGTAATTGCTGTTGCCATCCAGAAAAATCTAGAAAAATCGTGATTGTTCTTCTGATAATTAAAAAAGCTTATAAAAGCCGAGGTGAAACACCTCATCTTAGTTAAATGTCAGACTTACCCTTTTCGACGTAGAAGTCCCAATTGTAAAAAAGGCCAATTACCTAGGTGTGGTTTTTAATCACAAATTTACGTGGACTGATCACTTCAATCACATCCGAAACAAGATAATTGTTAT
>KK117074.1:94111-136075 GCA_000611955.2 Stegodyphus mimosarum | reverse complement strand
AGGAAGATAGGCCCTGTTATTGTTTGCATATTATTACGGATTTTGTATTTATTTAGAATTGTAATTAAAATTGCTTTATTTTCCGGTACGCACGCAACAATTTTTGGTGCCAGAAGTGGGATTGAATGCGCTATAGGAATGGAAGAACTATAGCAGTGGAAGAACAATTAAAGCAGTTTATGGCAGCCTTTGCTGCATTTAAAGAAGACATTAAAGTTGGCCAAAGAGGAGATGAAAATCGTTCAAGCAGGGCAAGAAGAAATGAAAAAAGGAAATTACTTGCATAATAGAAAATAAATTAGAGGCTATAGAAGGCAGGATAGATGCGGTTGAAAATAAAGTTTCTTCTGTCAATGAACAAATAGAAGAGAGAGTTTCGCCGTGGAGCAACAAATCCATTACAGAGTTTCTTCTGTGGAAGAACAAATAGAAGAGAGAGTTTCTGCAGTGAAACAATAAACTGATATCAAACTTTCTGCAGTTGCCAAAGAAGTTGATACCTCAGAGAAATTCGTAGCGACGGCAGGGAGCAATACCGATAGTTTTAAATTCTTACCCATGCCTTCTCGTTCCTCCCAGAAGTTATCCACATATGATGGGAAGACATCTTAGCAAGTTAATAAAGACGCAATTTTCTATAGTTGCGGATGCGAATGGATGGGATTCCCAAGCTAAGGCCTAGCCGCTCCTCTGTGAGCAGATGCAGCAGATATCCTGCAGACCCTTCCCGAAAAACAGAGACTAGACTTCGAAGTTCTGTCCGGCGCACTGGAGCTGCGTTTTGTACAGAAGTGTTTCAAAGATTACAGCAGGCTTCAGTTAAAATCCCGTCAACATAACCCTACGGAAACACTCCAAGAGCTCGCCATGGATTTTGAAAGGCTGTCCCATCTCGCCTTTTCGGAGTGCCCGACAGAAACAAGGGAAATCATGTCCCTGCAATACTTAGTACGTGCATTCGACGGCATCTACTAGTACTCGACGGCATCCGGTATCCTGAAATACAGAAAGCACTGCAAATAGCGGATGTAAAAGATATCAAAAGCGCTCTAGTGTACGCCATGAAATTCGAGGCAGCTCAGCAAGAAACTCGTAGAGGTCACTACCCAGTCACAGCTGTGCGAGTTCACAAGCCAGTGGATCAATTGATGGCTCGTTTAGATAATTTGACAAGACAACTGATTGCCTTGCAGCGGAATATTGGTGACAAAAAACCGACAGTAAAATGCTCGAACTGCAGTGCTTCAGGGCACATGCGAAGGGACTGCCGAACACGCCAAAGCACGGAATATAAGACGGACGATATAAACAGACAATTAAATGCCATGAGATGTAAAAGCAGTGAAAAGAAGCCAAAATGCTAGAACTTCGGAGCTGAAGGCCACGTACTAAGGAACTGCAGAACACCCCGGGCTACGGAAAATAAGATCATTTTCCAAGAACAACGCAGGAGGCAAATTAACGACCATATCGAGGAGCGGAGGTTGCCAGATAATGAAAAATCCTGCTTTAAAGCGGTCAAGATTTCTGCAGTGATGGATTATCCATTAATGGCCATATCGATGGATCTCCTTTTAATATGATCATTGACGCAGGAGCTAATGTTACCATCATTCGGAAAGATTTAGCTCGACGGTTTAAAGATTAGCTGATTTGGACGCCATCCTGTGTTACCCTCCAGACTGCTTCCGGAGAGAAAATTCACATCGATGGGAAGTTAAACGTGAACATCACGCTTGGAAGTGCCCCTTACCATCACAAGCATATGTGGCAGATGTTATACATCCTTGCATACTTGGATTGGACTTTTTAAGGAAATATAATTTTTCCTTCGACTTAAAAAACAATAGACTGCTTTAAGAATGAGAGGAGATATCTATCCGTCATCAGAAAGGATCCTGATCTCGAAACGCCGACGTTTTGTCTGAAAGACCTCGCTCAGAAGGATGCGAAATCCTCCTACGGTCGAGGAGAAAACCAAGACTACCGTCAATTCTCCATCCCAGATGCTCATCGGTCCTGATCTTCGTCCGCCTAGTAATCTCTTGTTTGGTCGCCCTCCGGATGCGCCTTCATCGCCTGAGGAAATACATTCAAGATCTCCAGACCCAGTTTGAAGTGATGCACAACTTTGCACGAGAGCGAGTCAACTTGGCGACGGAGAAGATGAAGACCTGATACGACAACAGAGCTACAGAACGTAGTTTCAACGAAGACGATAAGGTGTGGTTGTAGAATTTGACTCTTTGTAAAGGACTTTCTCGGAAACTATAGACCCCTTTTGATAGTCCGTACACAGTCCTAAACAAGCTAAACGACGTCGTGGTTCGGATCTACAAGTCAGTTCTAAGCCTAAAGTTGTCCAAAGTTAGCTGCTTACTACGGCTGTATATAATTGTAAATAGTAATGTAAATGGTATAAGACCATCGTCCTTTTTGCATTTAGCATTTGATAGTATTTGGTTTGTATTTTGCATTTGCTTTGTATTTAGCGTTTGATTTATGTTTAGTATGTGATTTGTATTTGGTATTTGATAGTATCTGATTTGCTGAAAGTTACTTATTACAATTATTATTTATTTTGTTATTGTAATGTAATATTTATTACTGCATTGATGCCCTAGTTGTAAGTTTGGCTTCCTGTCCAGGGATTGTACTGCCCGGGACATACAGTCCTTGGAAAGGGAGCAGAGTTACGGATTTCGTATTTATTTAGCTATTTATTTAGAATTGTAATTAAAATTGCTTTATTTTTCAATACGCACGCAACAATATTAATATTTTACTTGTGCCTGTAACCCCATTTTCTCAATATTATTTTTTGATTTTAATGAACTTTTGCTCATCAGTATCCTTCATTTCTCTGTCTGATAATCAAAGACCACAGAGTTTGCGATTGAGATGTCTTCCAAACGATAGGTACAAGTGTATTAGAGGTTGGTAGTGGTCGTCCAAGAAAACAAACGGGGAGTGATAATTGATATATCGCCCTGTAGGCGAAGCAAGATTGAAACTAAACAGTGGGCAACATCGCTGAGCAGTTGCATGTAACAGTCGGATGACAGGTGTCTCAGTTTACTGTGGCCAGAGGACTTCATAGAGGTGGTATATTCGCCCGTAGTCTTGAACGCTGCATACCATTGACACCAGTCTATCAGCAACACCGTTCACAGTGATGTGGAGAACAGATACTGAACATCTCATCAATGAAGTCACGTTCTCTTTACCGAAGAGAGTCGTTTCAGTCAGACGGACGATTCTGGCCTATAGTTGACATGAAGAGAGATAGGAACCCGTTTTCATCTCACCAACTTCAGATGGAAAGATCGCTGGAGTGGTCCTGGCGTGCCTGTAGGGGAATTGATGATATTGATGAAGAAACTGACGAGGCTCTACATTTTCGACAGATGTTCACTTGCAGAGACATTAGGTTATTTCGAAAACAGGACAGATAAAAAATGAGCAACGCCTTCGCCGGGACTCGAACAACGGACCTCTGGAATACGCGCCCAGCGTGCTGACCACTACACCACGAAGACATGTAAAGAAGGCGGGAGAAATACCTTATACACTTACCGTCGAGCGTTACTGATATGGAGTTATCCTCCCCACATGCATCTTTACTATGATTTGCCGTTGGTCCCAACTTTGTTTTTATGGAAGACAATGCAGGGCCACATAGGACTAATGCTATTAAAGAGCTCCTGGAAATGAAAGATATCCACAAAATGAGATGGTCAGCGTTAAATCTCTTTAAACATGTATGGAATACTTTAGGGAGGCATAAGGCGGCAAAATATTACCCTCCAGAGAACATTAGACAACTAAAGTAGATGTTCTTTCTAGAATGAGAACTCTTATCCCAAGAACTATTAGATAACCTGCTGTTGGTTATATACAGGCAGTGCAACGCAACTGTTGGAGTTCTGGAGAGGGAGTGTATAAGGTCCATTGGAGTTGAAAAGATCTTGTCTCTTATTAAGGCAGTTCGGTTTTTCGTTTTATCTTATAACCAGAGGTTTTTGCACTAACGCCATTTTATCAATACGTCTTTATCCATTCGTTCCGTACTGTGTGCATCCTATTCATTTTTTGCTGCTGTACTTTTCTCATCCTTTAAGTATACATTGTGCTTCTGTAACATGAATTTCTCGACACTCAGTTGACTTTTTGCGGAATTACTTACTCTACTTACACTTTGCGGAATTACGCACTGTGATTTTAAATCAGAAAAGTTGCTTAAGTTTACCACACCAATGTAGTATACATTTTCCACAACTGCCACCATTAGAAATGCATTCTGGTCAAGAATTAAGCGCTGTCTATTCATGTTGCCTTGAAATAGCAAGCTTCAGTATGTCATACTTACCAAACCAGCTGCGCCTAAAACTGACTAAACTACTGAACACTCTTTACAAGCTAACTATCATTAGTTCAACTATGAACGCCATTCCCAGCTCCTATGGATCAGTCCAGAAGACATGTTAACAAGATTCCCCCAACAGCAGAATGCTCAGTCTGAAACACTCATCAACACCTTCGAGAAACGTCCAATGAAACTAATTTAAATAAAAACCACTAGATCTTAAAAGTCGTATTGATATTTCAATCAGAAACCAACATTAAAATGAAAGAGACCCATTCTCCTAATATATACAGACATCTATCATCGTTACAGAACAAGCTCCAAAATACAAACCCAACTGAGGAAATCGGAGCTTAAATCACAAAAATAATATTCATCAAACAAGGAAGATTAGATATTATATGCAACATCCCGGAAGACATTGCAAAACTCGACAATCTCCTCAACAATTCAGTAAAGGCAAAGAAAATAATCAATATTAAATTCTCAAAATGTGGGCACTTAAATATACTATCTATCAGCTAACCCTGAACAGTACACCTGAAATTATAAAATCGACACTAACACAAGCAATGACTGTGAAGAAGATACGTTCAAGCCTTTTTTTCGTCGCAATGACAAGAGAAGTATAGTCACTCCACAATTACATGTCAGCACGTATTGAGCTTCGTTGGCGAACAAATCCCATCTCAAAATTCATGGGTGTACACAGAAGCAATTTCTGTCAAACATTCAGTCATGCTTAAGATTGTAAAGATCACCCTCACTGTGCCTCCTGCGGATTCAAAACATAAGGAACGATACTGTGCCGCCCATTCACCTTATTGTATTAGCTTCAAGATAAACAACCTCCACTATAATACCAAATAAAGCTTGATCATCTAGCATATATAAACGCTTGCTTTCCTACAGGGAGGAAGTACAAAAAATTAAGTCAAGAACTCAGTGCTCTGAATAATCATCAAGCCAACCATCCAATTCATATCACTCACCCACTACCCAAACTCGACCAACAATGTAAAAGTTTTTCACATCAAATTTCAACCTCTAAAACAGCCACCGATAACCTCTTCCAATATATTTCAGAAATTTATCGCGATATCATCTTCACACAGAAGCCATACTGCAATGACGGTTCTCAACGCAGCATTCCTCTATTCTGAAATGTTTACCACCAGCAGAACTGTGATCCTTCTACGAACCCAAGAGAAGCCATTATCTTAATTAAATTCTATACACCATTATTCATCAAAACACAGCGCGATGTAGTCACCATTGCCATCACCATTCCAGAATCTCAACTTCTCCTCCCCAGCACCTACGCATCACCAGCAGAAGATATAGAAACAACCCTACAGCAATTACGTGCAACCATTCATAACCACAACTGCATACATAATATCAGCGGTGACTTCAATGTTCAACAGTCTCTGTGGGTACTCTATATCAACTCTAAAAGGAATTGTCATGAAAGAATGAATTTTTAAACGCACATAATCTGTTTCTCCATAATAATCCGGAAGTTCTCCTCACTTCCTCAACTGAATGCAGAATAAGCTAGCCAGATTTAACGTTCACCGCCTAAAACCTGAGCAACAAAACATACAACAGAAAAATAATCGAAGATTGTTCATTATCCGACCACTAGTACATATACTTCTCAATAGAACATAAAGTCAAGAACATAAAAATTAAATGTTTTAAAATTAATAATAGCAGGTAGAAACAATTTATTAAAGCTTTGAATGCAACAACTAATTTTGTCATTCATGATATCTAATTCAGCATCTCAGTAGAAAATCTCAAGCGCTACCAATATAGCACAACGAATCCAGAAAATTTGTAGTAACTTATTTAAATAATATGTTAATAAACATATGACTGTCAGCTGATTAGCAAAAGGTCTGGAAGTAGCCAGACAAAACACGAGAGTCTTCAGACGACGAATGAAGTCGTATACCGTAGACAAAGACCGAAAACTCTCATGGATTGAGTACAACAAGCAAAGGGCTGTCTACAAGACGAAAATAATAAACGCTAAACTGGAATTCTGGAACATTTACTGCTCAACAGCCGAGATATATACGGTGCCCTGTAGAATATCCAGTCTAACCAGTCCAAATCCACATCCTAAATAACGTGCAGCATAACATTAACAACAAAGCAACATTAACTTCTGATGCTCTAGACAGTATCCACAACTATATTCTTTAAAAAGGAGGACCAAAATTAAGACATGTCGGAGAAAACGTCATCAGAATCTTCTTCCAAACAATCCTAGATATTCTTTTGATATTCTGCAATAAATACCCTCTGTATAACTGCTTATCAGCCTGCTTTAAAAGCGGCGAAAGGGTACCATTTACTAAGAAAAGCAAACATTCTGAGTATCCCCGCTTATACCGACCCATCGATATATTACCAGATCTAGGAATACTCGTAGAATCACTACTGTTACCCAGAACTAAGCACCGTGTCTATCAAAATAGTTTATATTTCAACCAAACAGTTCAGCAAGTCATGCCTTGGATGTTCTGATATGTCAAATTCATAGAAACAGGTCCAAATAACTACATTCAGCCCTCTTATGCTTGGATTTAGTTAATCCTTGTGATGACCTGCCATCAAGCAAGCTCTCAAAGAGATGCAAACCTACAAAATGTATATATACTAGCCAACGACTTCTTAAATAATATGCAAAGTATAGTGTTAAGGTAAAATAGCACGCCGAACAAATATTAATTTCGAAGTTAAACAACAAAAATCAGCGTTATATTTGCAAATTTTCACAGCCCTTATATTTGCAAATTTTCACCTACTGTGAAAATTTGCAAAATTAATATAGCGTTCTGTGGCAATAACATTATCACCAGATTGCAAATCAGAAGATGCCTTCCAAGGATCGTGTATCAGCGGGAACTTCTAGATCATTACTTTCAGTAGAATCATAGATAATCAATGGCCGCAATATGCAACAATATTTACCTTTGTCGATGGCATTGCCATTCAACGGCTCAACAAGAGCAAACTCGAAGCAAGCTGTAACGTAACCCTAGACATATTCAATAATCTCTCCCGCAGCATCGAACTCGAGGGCTCCCATACAAAATCTGAAACCCTCATTCGTAAGCCTAGCCCTCACTATTACTAAAAATCCGACGTTAAAAATAACCGACAGAATCAACTCAAGATAGTAAATGCTAGATGAAAGCAGTAAAATGCCTGGGATTAACCATCGACCGAAATTCCCCTTGATTCTTCACCTCTGCTCTTCTTGGAAAATAATAATAGCAGAGATATCACGGTCACTCAAGGCGATGAGTGGCTATATCTGGGGTCTTAACCATCGGATGATGAAGTTGCCTCTTCAAACAGTAACAAACAAGATCATCATTTATGGCGCTCCGCTCGCTCAACTTCGCTCAGTCAGAACCAAGAGAAAACTCCGCTCACACAGAACTCAGAGAAAACTCCTCTCGCTCACTCGATCTGACAGCCTTTTCTTATGAGCATAAGAAGTGCCTTCACCACTACATCTATAAATGCTCTGCAGACACTCACTGGAGTTCTCCCTTTTCAAGCTGAAACTGAAGCCATAGCAACCATAGTTTTCCAATTGAAGAAAGCTGCAACTTTTAATGGTGTCACATTACACTGTAAGATTACGAATGAAGCCCTAGAAAATCTGACAAACACGTGGTAAGAATACTTAATAACCTCTAGTGCATCATGAGCCAACCAACCATTAGAAACCGAATGCATAGCCTACACCGATGGTTCGAAAATTGAGAAAAATGTCGGATGCAGATTCAGCATTACATCAACTTCAGCATTACTTCAAATAGCAGCGTACACCAGGCCAAGTTAACAATAGTCCGTTCCAGAATGATATCTCTCCTAAAACTCCTGACAGACACTATTCACATTATCTCGAAAAATCAGTCTTCAATTTATGCAATCAACAACCAACATCTCAGCTTGTCATGAGTGAAGCAATTCCAAACTATTATCCAGACTAACCACAAGACATTCGTCATTACCTGGACAAAAGGTCACAGCAGTCACAATCATATTCTCAGTAAGTATCACAATAATACTCTCAGTAAGTATATCACAATCATACTCTCATTAAATGTATCTTAAAAAACGAAGATGATGCCAGTTTTCCGTTTTTTTTTCCTTGTGCTAAAATATGTATTGTAGTCGAGAAAATGTTCCGCTATCATATTTTAACCGAAATATTTATGTTGACCACTTTCGAATGCATTTTGACTATTTTGCGTGACGTCTGTTCCTACGGACAGAATAAAGGACTCTTTTTTTTCCAAAGCTGATTGTAAACGACTTTTAGATGGATTAAAAATGATATTTTTCATGCCGTCTGTGCGTACGTATTTATCTCGCATAACCCGAAAACGATTAACCATAGAACGTTAAAATTTTGTTATATGGGACTGCCATAACACCTATTTTTTCATCTTCCTCTTTTTATTGCAATCAGTCGTACCAAAAGTTCATCGAGCCGCGTCAGAGGTTGCTCCCTTGCCCAAGTCTGTAAGCTCTGTTTTTTATTATTATATGTTGGTAAATTGTACAATTTTTGCTTTAAAAGTGATTGAATTAAGTTGTTCTTATTTTTCGGTTAAGATTTTTATACGTTTAGTTGATCTGTACGCAGTAGTTGTAGAATAATCGACAAATAAAGGGCAAGTTTGGTGAGCAGAATTTATTTACGTATGAAACTCTTAGTAGTATAGTGAATTACATCAGCTAGTGCACCAACTTTGGTACCTTTCTGCCCATCTGGGCCAAAAGTTAACAAAAATTTGTTGCACCGAAAATCTTATCTTCCTGCCAGTTTCCGAAATGTTTATATTTACGTAGAAATTCTAATTTTAATTGCAAAAATTTATATTTGTAGCTATTTTTAGCTGTATTCGTTGGTTTAGGTTTTTTTTTTTTTTTTTTTTTTTTTTTTTTTTTTTTTTTTTTTTTTGTTGTTTGTATTTTACATTTTTTAATGAAGATGTTTTGAATTTTTTTGTATTTTTGCCGTTATTGCAGAGTAAAAGAAAGCCTATAAACTCTTTGTCCAGAATATTTTTGATAAAAACAATAAAAGTTAACAGCTGGATCTTCCATCATCTACTCGCAGGTTCTCCCCCCCCCCGCTTTCCTTCCGCTCACACTCTTGTAGTTGCAGACTCTTCTAGGTTTTCGCCCAACTGAAGTTTTTCATTCTCCTTCCTTCCAAGTATCAGCAGAGAATTTTCGAGCAATCTTTCAATGTCACGGACTTTTCAATAATCTATGGCTTGTTCTATCGTAACAAAACGTGAGTCATTTAAGAACTGCCTAGTGGCTCTTTGTGACATTAGCTAGCTGTCTTGCAAAAGGCCAGGAGTATTTTTGTCTCTCGCCGGACCCCCTTTTCTCTTTAGTTCAATGAGTAGATATCCATAAATCTTTAATTCAAAAAGCGAGTAAGGGTTTTAAGTTCCATATTTTGCTCTTCTTATTAACATAAAATAATACTGTAAAGTTTTAAAACTAAAACTAGCATTAAAGCATTCTAGCATAGTGCCAAAATCTTAAGATAGTGTAAATGAAATAGCTTGCACAGCAAAACTGTGGTTTAGTAATAGACTTTGTAGTTAAATACTTTTAAATAACAATGCGTTTTTAAAATGATTCTGAATAATATGAAATAAGCATAATATTTTGGACTTTTTATAATTTAATTGAGACTTTTGTAGCTGAAAATAGAAATCTAACGAATTCAGAAGCAAATTCTATGCATATCAAAATGCTGACATACGTGACGAACTTTGAAATGTTCTATTTTTGATTTATGAAGATGCTTAAGATTACGTCTGCTTTGGTTCATCCTTGTTATCTTAGACAGCGTCATATATCCGCTACAACAGCTCGGCCAGTGGTATGACACTGCTTTTAGCGCTAGGTTCTGAAGATTTAAGAGACATTCGCATAATTTTCCCTTACCTCTCTTGTACATGGGTTTTCACTCTGCGGGGTAGTTTATTGGCAAATTGTATTCCTCCTGTTATTTTTATTCTTATTCAGTGTATTCAGTTAGTATTTGCACTTTGGTATTAGCGTTTCACTCATTTTAGTTTCCCTTACATTCATTATTTGAAATGTATTTCGTGCAAACTCTTCGTTAAGCTACCCGAGCTTTCCGGTATTCTTACACTTTAGAAACCTTCCAAACACATGATTTCACCTTACTTCTATTACTTGCGTTCCAGTCATTATAGACTTATTACTCTGATATATCTGATCTTTTGGAATCCGGATTCTCTGTTCGTTCTCCTCCTTCTGCCTTGGGAACTGCAGTCAAAACTCATTCATGTGAGGTGTTGCGGCTCCATAAGGTAATAGAGCTGGGCACGTCACGCTCGGCTCAGTGAATGTCAGATATTGGCTCAATATCTGTCAGGTATTATAATGTTAGTATTACTATGTATTCTCACTGGAATGTAGACTTTTCTCAAAAATAATATTGTTATAGTTACCAGCAGTTTATCCATTACAACTTTTCATTTTTTAGGTTTAACTGTAACCGTATTCTCCGAAATTTACTCGCATAATTTTTCCCTCTGGATTTTCGGACAATAAAATTAATTAAAGAACAAGTCGGAAAGTACAAGAGAAAATACGGTATTTGTTGCAAACTTCATGCATAAGAATTTAGGTTAACTACAGTTTTAACGATGAAATCTATTCTTAAATGTACATTTCTCCAAATAGTGTTCATTTATACTGAAATAATATTCCACCACATTTGTTTTCCTAACATTATGCTTTGCCCTTTTGAGCAGCTTTTTTTAAAATTTTATTAAATTAATTTAAATGATGAAATTTTGCATATTTCTTTAAGGTAATTGCTTGGTTTAAAGTTTTAAAGTTGCAAGATCTGGGTTTGCATACTAAGATCAGACTGGAGTTTCTTTTTAATCTTATGATTTTTATCTCAAAATTTATATTTTTAATATTTTTCCAGTTTTTGAAATTTTGCGGGAAAGATCTTCAAGGTGTTTGTTTATAACCTGAAGTTTTTAAATCAAAATTTGATTTTTTGCTATTCAATTTGAAATATACAAAATAGTAATGTCAACCTCTCTCGTATAAACTTAACACTGGGCATTTTTATTTGGCTATAATTAATTTCAATGTAATTGTTACCAATCAGCTTTACAGCTTCAAAATAGACTACATCCCATCTATATATAAAGCTTCTGTTACGGACGACATGAAGCAATGTGAAGTAACACAGTTTGGGCGTACAGCAAAGAAATAGCCTCTATAATATGAAAGTTTTCAAACTCATAATTTAATATTACTTCTATACTGTACCAGTTACAAATGCTATACTATACTATTATTGTATTACACTAGTAATCCCTACAGTAGCAACATATTATTTCTAATTGTTAAACACTTCAAATACAATATTTCATTAACAAAGAATTTAGTCTCTACTGAACGGTTTAAGTTTCCTATTTAGTAAGAAAATTTTAGAGAAATGATAGAGCATTTCTTTCCAAATTCCTCTATTATTTTTTTTACAAAAACGGAAAGGTAGTTCCTACTAGATCTGCATTTGTTTGGATTTCCTTCATTTATATATGTTTGTAATTTCGAAATTTATTCCTTGTAAAATACGTTTGATTTTCAAATTAACTCAAAAGGTTTTTACTTTCTTGTACGAAGTAAAGGGAGTGTTGCAATCACGATAAATTTCGGGTATCATATTTCAGCAAAAATATCCATTTTGACTGCTCTGGAATCGATTTGAACCATGTTTTTGAATGACGTACGGACAGAATAAAGGGATCTTTTCCAAAACGGATTGTAAAAAGGATTTAAAATGGATTCATAAGAGATTTTTTCATGACGTCTTTACGTAGCTACGTAGGTACGAATGTATGTACACTCATGCCCATAAATTAAGGATAATGCAAAATCAGGCAAAGGAAGAGATAGAAGCAAAAGAAATTTGACTTATTTATAAAGCTTATTTATTAAACAAAAGGTAAAGAGCAAAAACAGATGCTATATGTTTGATATTATTAAAAAAAATAGCGATTTTTTCTCCCTGGAGCAAATTACAAAAAAAAACAATATTACATGGTTGGTATGATTTTTAATACATTGCATGTCTCCCAGACGATGCAATACGGTCCGTACAACGCCTAAGCAGGCTGAGTATCAAATTATCGATCTGATCTTGGGGGATATTACACCACTCAAAAAGCAATGCTCTACGAAGTTCCGGTAGACATGTAGGAGGAGGTTGACGGGCTGCAACTCGTCGGCCAAGCATGTTCCATATGAGCTCTACTGAATTCAAGTCCGGTGAGAATGCTGGCCAGTCCATACGGGTGATATCCTCCGATTGAAGACATTCGCTTACGATGTCTGCACGGTGTGGACGGGCGTTGTCATCCATAAACATAAATTGTGCGCCCATGGCGCCCCGAAACAAACGTACATGTTGTTCCAGAATGAAGTCCCGATAGATTTGGCTTGTCATGGTTCCAATTTGAACATGCAGGTCAGTTCTGGAACCCAGAATAATTCCACCCCAAACGAGCACTCCTGCACCACCGTAACGGTGTCGTTCAATGATGTTTTCTTGGTGGTAATGGGTACCTGGAGCTCTCCATATGAACGTCCGGTAAGAATCAGACTGCAAGCTAAACCTGGACTCGTCGGAAAACATCACACAAGCCCACTGTTGCGGTGTCCCTACTCCAGGCTAACCGCAGGCGACAGTGAGTTGCAGTAAGTGGAACGCATCTGACAGGTCTACGAACATATAGACCAATCTGCCCTAAGCGTCTGTACATGGTCTGCCTTGAAATTGTCGTACCAGTGGCTGAAGAGAGCTGACGAGACAGGTCTGAGGCTGTGCTCCGCCTGTTTCTTTTGACAGTAATTGACAAATACCGGTCCTCATTCGGCGTTGTAACTCTGGGGCGACCTATGCTGTTACGTCTACTCACATTACCATCAGGTTGGAATCGTTGCCAAAGCCTGGAGATGACACTCTGGGCAATTCCAAGTTCGTCTGATACTTCCAGTTGGGTACGCCCACATTCCAGACGGCCGATAATTCGTAAAAACGTAACCACGTAAAAACGTCCGTAAACCACGTAACGTTTTTACGTCCTACCACGTAAAAAATCATCCAAATGAGTCCTTTGTGTCATAACTATTCGGTTATTGCACTGAAATGCTTATAAAGAGCCTGCGAACAATTTTACTTCTTTGCCTGTATTCCTTATGTATCACTCTCTTATACTCTCGTCATTGTGACGTACCATCGGTGTCATCTGGTTACTTCCTGAAATTTGCATATGATTCTTGAAGATGTGTGTAGTGATTTTACAGGTGATATATTTATTTTAGAGTTCGATTTCCGCGTGACTCCGAATTATCCTTAATTTATGGACATGAGTGTATAAGTTGAGCCCATTTCAAATCCGAGACTACCTGCAATTTGCTTTGAGAACAAAATACTTTTTAACTTATTCCTGTTTCTGTTTCTGTATTAGTGCCTTTGTAGAACACCTGATATAAACTAGATCTTTTAGTGGTTAGTACATTAAAGTATGCGTTGTGATTAAATTAAATACCCGAACAACCCATGTACATATATATGATACATGGTGTGTATCATGTATAAGCTCACCAGGTAATAAATAAAACATAATACTAAATTTTTAAGTGAAACAGACTTTTATTTTACTATTAAAATTAATTTAAACTATTGGCATTTAGAATTTAATCCTCCCGGGAGTCAAAAAAATATTGTACAATTAACATATCAAGGCATAGATTGTTTTCATTCTAAATCATAATACATAACATACTGCTTTTAGAGTAACTTGTTTTCATTCTAAATCATAATTAATAACACATTGCTATTAGATTAACCGGATATGATATTATTGAAATACAAGAACACAATTAACGAATTTGAACCAAGTATTTTAACACATTAATTTTAAAAAATCAATTAGGATTATACCTTCTGATTTTTAACTAGTTATTTAGCGATTTTCCAACAATCATTTACTTAAACTTCTACCTAGCTTTCATCCAAAATTCCTTACATTACATACCCATATTTGCTGTTAACAGTAATAAGAAACTGCATTCAAACCGGTACTTAACTATTGCATCGACGCGGGGACACGGCAAGAGCCTAAAACCGGGATTTCTAGAAATTAAGTGAAAGAATACAGTACTATTGCCGATAAATTTACATATCAAATTAAACCTTAAAACTTTACCGGAATGAACATTATTAACATGGATGATGCTCAACGCAACTTAGATTTCTAAATTTATGAACTATGACTTAACTGACTGCTTTCTCCTGGACTCCTGGAACATCATTATTCCAGAATTCACTCCGGAAAATTCAACACTAGGATACACTATACAGACGAACTGGACACTGGTAGAATGGTTTCAGAATGGTTTCACTGGTATGTTTACTCGTAGAATGGGGGAAAACACAATGGTTCGTTGTAGAAGCCCAAAAGGTCTTTAGACTGGACGATGACCATCTCCATTCTAAAATTCAGGAAGAACAGGAATATTCAGCCGTCTGGTCTGTAGTTTCACTTTTTGAAGATAACTAAACGGCATGTTCTTGAGAAGTAGCTACGGCAAACGGGACACTAGTGTAAGATGTAGAACGATATTAAGCAGGCGAACTGGTCTCCTGTTTCACTTCTTGAAGATAACTGAGCGGCGTTCTTGAGAAGTAGCTACGGAAAACGGAACACTAAATGTAAGATGTAGAACGATATTGAGCAGCCGAACTGGGCAGATATTTTTATCAGCATTTTTATGCTGAAGCCAGAGGGAGCAAGATATTACCCGACGTCCCACTGCTATACCGGGAGTGAAACGAGTTAAAGAGCGTTCGAGAGAGCTCAAAGAGGACAGAAAAATCGCGTGCACCGGCTTTTTGTTACAAACCTTTACCAAAGGCACCAAAACTCCCTCAAAAAGGGGACAATTCTAGACAAAAACGCCCCAAATAAAACAGTATAAAAATTCTTACTTTTCAAAGCGTTAATTCAACACATTTCCTTAACATCGCCAAAAACTCGCCAAATAAAAACACCTGCTGATAATAACCCCCAAATTTCTGCCGGAAGCACAAGTTGACCTTCACTATAAATCACCCAAAGCAGCTTAAAATGACAAGATAGCAATCACACTAAATCTTACGAAAGCTCAAAAGTTTTGTTAATTAAATGAGTATATTTCGCAAACTAAATAAGCTATCAACTTGAAAGTAATTTTAAATTAACCCGTAACTGGGGAGGTGTGGTCTCAGAGACCGCTACGGGTGTTGCTCCTATCACCCCTATTCTATATTTAATCTGATTGAGTGGATTCTCCTGCTAGCTTATCCTTTTGTGACCTTGATAATTCTCACGCACTGGCTAACAATATTTGCGCCTGCTTCATTGTGAAATTCTAGTCCTTTGCTTGAGAGTAATATTTCAGACCCCACCACCCTCTCAGTGTTACGATTTCTGTCCCAAGTGCAAACATGGAAAGAATCCTTGATAAAGTGGGAAGTGAATTTAGCGACGAAGATGAATGCCAAGAAGATTTTGAAAATGATATTGATTGATATTTTTTGCAAGAACACAATGGTATTATTGATAGTTAAAGTATTGTCATTTTTTTGTTTCGTACAATATTAATTTTTTTCATCTGAATGTATCTATCATATGTTAAATTAATGGAAAATAATTATTATTCATAATTATTATAATTATTATTCATAAAAATAATAGTTATTCTGGTTTGTTTTGCATAATTTACATTTGCAAGTGGTTTTTCATAAAAAAAGTTCATGTTGCAGAAAAGGTGTTCCTTGTGTTGATTGATTTCTTTGTAAAATATGTTTTTTCTATTTAAAGGTAAGTGTATATAGAATGTATGGGTAAAATAAAATTTTAGTATTTTAATTAGAACTTTTTATTTAAATCATAATGAGACGCGGTCTCTATTATCGCACATCCCCGTGATGTCCCATTATTTGACCTCCCTTGTTACGGGTTAAAGTGCAGATCTTTCTGTTTCTTCTAGTATAATTAGAATTATATAAATTCAAATAAAGTATTTTAAAATCCATATTATAACATGAAAAACACACCCCATTTCCATCGTCTGCTGCCAAATGCGTTCAAAAAATGAAAGTACGAACTTAATATCTTAAGTACAAATATGTAATTAAAAGAAAACGAATTTAACACAGAAGTTGAATAAAATACACATTGTATAACATAATTTAGAATATAAATGAATTAATTAATCAGTTAGCTTAATTTCGTTACACAACATTTCCATCATTATTAAAAAGGCAAACCATTTCTATCGGACAGAAATTCCTTTCCACTTTTTTTCAGAAATTTCCTTATGAGTTAAATAACAGTTTTTAAATATTCATTCAACTAAATTGCTCGAGAAAGCAAATAAATGAACTATTACAATTTTTTTAATAATATGATTTTATTAGATTAAATTAAGAAGTGACTGCCTTGCCAACCTGTATATTCCTTTTTATGTTCGAAGCCCATTAATTTCCCGAATAAATCTCTTGGCTATTCGTGATCTGTGCCACACATCGCTCACAATATGAATGAAGAGGGATTATTTATTTGTTGCGGAAACACCGGAAAGACGCAAGCTGCGATTAGTCCTGGAGGAGGTTGTTTGCTCCATTGCATTCCTTGTTACTCGGCTGAAGAAAGTGGCAGTGTCAGATACAACGAAACATAGTACAAATTATCCTGTTTTATAGAGTGTCTGATGCACGAAAAATAATACTTACGAATGCACACTCATAGAAAAAATGTCACGCTTTGCAACTTTTTTCTGAAGACCGTTTGCAGTGGGCACGACAACATGTTCACTGGACGCCTGATCAATGGAGGGCTGTCCTCTTTACGGAGGAGTCCAGGTTCGGTCTAGAAAGCGATAGTAGGCGTTATTTGATATGAAGAGAACCTGGAACCCGTTATCATCCGTCAAACTTTCGTTTAAAGAGATGCATACGGAAAAGGCAGTGTCTGTGTTTGGGATGGCATCTGTTTGGGTGGACGCACAGACCTCCATGTCTTTCCAAGGGAAACCGTCAATGCTCAGGTTTATAAAGATGACATCCTTGAAGCTTATGTGCGCACATATGCCGGGACAATAGATGATGCTTTCTTGTTACAGGATGACAACGCAAGACCACACAGGGCTCGCATCGTAGATGATTATCTTCAACAGGAAACAATTATGTGCATGGAGTGGCCAGCTCGATCGCCGGACTTGAATCCTATCGAGCACGTTTGGGATGCTTTTAGGCAGACGTCGAGTTGCTCTCAATCCGCCCCCTCAGACCCTTGCAACTGCTTTGCAAGAACAATGGCTCTCGCTTCCTATGCAACTGATAGACCGCATAATTGAAAGCATCATACATCGCTGTATGTGCTCTATTGCTTCTAGAGAGGATCATATTCCATTTTGAAGGTGCTATTCGTATAGCAAACTGACACCTTCGATTTGTTCATTTTATATATGTGCTAATTTCTATACTACCATAATTGTCTGATAATTTCTTTTTATGTTATTTGATACCTTACTATGCGTTGTATATTGTGTTCTTCGTAAAAGTTTAAGAAAAAGAGAAATTTTAATTTTTTTTTTAAATTCGTAGGAGCAGTTAATAAAATATCCTATATTGAATATTCCTTTGATAAATCCAGTATTCAGCTGTTATAAAAGGTTCAACTGAAAGCTTAAAACGTGATGCTCCTAAATTTCTTGGAATTTCGAAAGATAATCGACTTTTGCCAGAGTATTAAATACAGGAGGAAAGGATCCTAAATTCTCTGAAATCTGAAAATTAAACTTCTCAATCCTTCCGAATCTCGAAAAAGAAGGAACGGTGAAAAATTTATTTAATTTTTAAAATGTCTAACTAAAACAAAATTTTATATCTACTTTTAATTAAAATTAACTTTAAGAACACAATTTTTAAAAACATACTTTTATTTATCTTTTTAAACATGTCTAATTAAAATAAAATTTTATTTTTAATTTAATCAAAAATAATTTAAGAATACAGTTTTTAAAAATATACCTATATTTATGAAGAATATGCAAGTGAAATTTAGATGTAAATGAAATACATATTTAAAAACTCTCGAATTTTGTTGCTAAGTTTCTTAATATAATTTGGCAAAAAAATATCTCTGTTACATTTAATTTTTTTTCTGTTTTCCAAGAGTTTTTATACGTTAAAACAAGTAAAGTGGATGAAGGATTCCTTCCAGTATTCCCACACATAAACAATACTAAATATGAAATCTAATTGTCTCCAGAAAATTAAAGGTGGAATATTTAATTTCTCCATTAAGTGATGCTGGTCATTCATATCCACTAAAAGTGTAGCAATCAATGTTTTTTTATTTTCGGAAAGGCTAAAGGTTTTTCAGGCTAATATTCATAAGATTCGAACAACTAAAAGCACGCAAACATTCGAGTTTTC
This sequence comes from Stegodyphus mimosarum, assembly GCA_000611955.2. Classification (NCBI taxonomy): domain Eukaryota; kingdom Metazoa; phylum Arthropoda; class Arachnida; order Araneae; family Eresidae; genus Stegodyphus; species Stegodyphus mimosarum. Next base: position 117,110 of record KK117074.1, on the reverse strand, counting down.
AAATCTTCACCCTTTTAGAAGATTCATAGGATTAAGGATTCGAATGTGCATCCTTTAGCTATAAGTAAATTTCGCAAGAAATCTAATCAGAGGAATATTTCTGTCAATTTTATTGGCATTTACCTATTTCAATGCTTTGCTGATAGAGCGATCAATGTTTGGAAGGGGGACAAATATTTCACTTTCAGTCTGCATAATTCTCTTTCTGAGGTATCATGTGTGCTGTTGTGTTTCCTTGTTCTTTTCTTTTAACGCTTAGGTTCCACTTAAATCTCTTTGGTAAAAGATTAGATCGAAATAAATGTGATAAAAATGAGGAACACTTTTATTTTATATTGTTTTAGATTTCCTTATTTATTAATTATATGTGAGTATGGGACTCATTTTCTGCATTTAATTTGATAAAGCAGTTGAATATTTTTCGTTTGATATTTTCAAGCGCGTGTAATTATCCAAAATGTTTCCTCATCAATATACATCTGCAAATGGATTATATCATAAAATTTTATTAACTACACTTTTCCTTTAGAAATATGAGATTTATTACGCGAATATAAAATTCTGTGTAGTTTTTTTCGCAATATGTATTCATTTTTATACGCATTGGCAAATTATCAAAAGTACAGTCAATATGACTATGTTAAATCAGAATGCAATTCAAACTTTATGTACAACTTTAAGTGCAATTCAAACACTTTCGATGTATAACTGAAGGGCTAGCATGAAAGGATTTTTTTAACTACAAAGTGTAAAATTCAGATTTAAACTAAATTGTAAAAATTAAAATTCGGCTGCATTCTTAATATAATTATTTCCGCAGTTCGTAATATAGCTTTGTTTTCAATTTTTATTTAGATTATTATCCAATACCCAAGTAACTCTGTAATTTTTGAGTGAGGGGAAGATAATATGCGACAAATTTGAAACCCTTTAATGCCCACATATGATAACTTTTGGCGATAATTGCGATTTATTTATCGTTGAATATCTCATAAAAGAAACGAAAATGGAGTTGACGCGACAACATTATTGCGCTATGATTTTCAAGGAGAGCTAAATCAAGAAAATGCCTTCAACGACTACAATTAGTACATAATGAATTTTCATATCGTGCCATTGTATCCAAATGGTTTACAGAATTTTGTAGGTGTCGAAATTCTCTTCTGAATGAAGAACATATAGGAGGTTTTTTTTCAGCTATAATCCCAGAAAATGTGTCGGCCATACGAAAAATGTTAATAAATAATAATCGCTCTACCTGCCAAATGATGAAGAAAAAAATTAACATTGAATCATATCAGCTACGCATAATCATAGCAGCTATACGTAAAATTATTTCATGAAGAACTGCATATGAAAAAATTAGTTTGTTGTTGGGTCCCTCATAAATTAAGAGAATACCAAACACAGAGCGTGTCAAAATCGATAAAGAAACCCTAAAATTACTTAGTGATGATGAACACAGCATTATTTCTAAAGTCATAACCGATGATGAAACGTACATACAACGCTTTGACTATCCAACACATCAAGAGAGTAAAGTATGTGTCTTTGGAGTTGACCTCTTACCAACAATGGTGAAAAGGCAACGAGCAATGAAAAAAGTAACGTATGCCCTTTTCTTCCGAGGTACAGGACTGATCAAAGCCGTAAAATTAAACGGACAGAAGACAGTCACAGTTAAGTGTTATACCATTAAGATGGTTTGGTTTATTTGATTATGGCAAAGTACTAGAGAGCCTAGTAGGAGGGATGCTTTCGTGGAAGACGTTTTAAAGGAAATTGGTTTGTATACACGTTACATATGGGGAACCACAGAAAGGCCCATGCAGCTAGCCCGTTCGCCAAAATTCGAACCCAGTCATACGAGGTTCTAATTTACGGCACGGGCACAGAACGGGGTACCCCGGCTGAAAAATACCAGTATTCAGCGAATTTACCGTTCACAAACCACTAAGTGCCTTCCAGAAATTCTTCACGGAGTGAATATTAGTGAACTCATGCTTCAGCATGATAATGCATCTTTTCATTCAGTCAGATTGCATTGGCAATCGAATTTCCTGAACAAAAACGCATCAACACTACTCTCCTGATTTTGCTCTGCGTGGCCCGTGGCTATTTTTTAATCTAAAACAAAATTTACGTGATCATTATTTTCATTCCAAATGTGAGACAAATGAAGTTATAAAAGTATATCAGGAGCATTTAATCTTTGAAAAATTTGGCTGTCAAAAGCATTGATGTCGTAGAAAACTACTTTCAACTAAGGTTAGAAAAGTAGCTTGTACTACTTACTTCTACCTCAAAAATTTGAGTAACCTCATATATCGTAACTCCCGTATAAATTAAGGATATCAGTCAAACTATTTATATTATGTATAATTATGTTGTTCCGTGTTATCTACTCGAAAGATACAAAACGAAAATAGCTTTTAGAGTTTGTTTCGTGGAATGATTTCTAAAAAATATGACTTTAACTATGAAACAACAAAGGGGTTTAAGATAGCTTTGCAAAATATTTTGACTGTTTATGAAAGACTATGCAAACGAAAAAGAAATTCATCAGTTTAGTAGTCAAACGATTGCCTCGTAATTAAAACCTTCCACATCAACCCCAATCAAACAAGCTACAGTTTTTGACACTGTGCCGTGCAGCTATAGAAACTGTAGATATGGTGATCCATTTAATATTAATGTTTATTTGTTTGTAGACTATGGAAAGCATACGAGGATTATCTACATAAGACGAGGGATGCCTTTGTGGAGGACTTTCTCAAGAGAAACTGGTTCATATTCACTTTTCAATTCCAAAATCGCGTAACCTCCCATGTAGCGAATCCATTTCTCAAAACTTGACAAAGTGAGGATTTAGTATTGACAAAGTGTTGATAGGTCATCTTCATACTCTCACTCTCTTACACTGTGGGCGCCGTATCTCACAGCAGCTAATTTTCGACAACCCTACGAATCATCACAACTTTCAAAAAATTTTCCAGTGCGCTCGCTTTCTTTTTAGTGTTAAAAGGTTGAAGTACTCTGTGCATTCATCAATTTTATTTTCATAGAAAACGTGTATCTTATCATTATTTTTTTAGTATTATACTAGGTGCTTGTTAGGTATGATTTGACTTTTTTAAAAAGCTGCAAAACCTTTTCACACACAAAATTTAACAGAAGCGCTCTAATTTCTTAAACCCATTCACATTTTCTCAAATAAAATGTTTCTACACTAGAAGTGTTAGTAGAGAGGGACATGGGGAGATTCTAAATATTTATATAGCATCCACAGAATAAGAAGTCAAATTAGTAAAGTATCCATTTTATCCAAATTAGGTCAAAAGCAAAACGTACATAGTTTTATGCGTGTAATTCACTGAGATATTCGAAAAGAAATTTATTCACTTAGCTTATTTTTAGCCCCGTCATCAAAGACATTCAATACAGTGAAAATGAATTTAGGTGAGCTCTGGAAACAATTTTTTTTTTTGGCGATTAAGGTAACCAACCTCGTTCAAAAAATTTAAACTAAAATACTCAATTTTTTTAATTAAACATTTTTGAAGGCCACATTCTTAGCTATCAAAAACTACTTTTCGCTTCTTGTTATGCTGCTTAGAAATGGAGATACACCAGTTTTTCTCAGAGACTATGAACCGGAAGTAACTGTCTACCACACCGGAAATCAAAGTTTATAAGACAGATTAAAGGTTCAGTTTTAAACTAAATAATTTCAAGCGTTTGTTTGTAGAATTTGACAAAGTGTTTTCATTGTGTATTTTTTCATTTTCATTTGGCAACAATGTATCAAACTTACTGTTTTGTCTTTCTGTTTTGTACACAAATTTCCTGGGCTAATTTATCAGTTAGAGGTTCATTTGTTTTACTTTTTTTGACTTTATTTAGTAACTGAAAATTCTAGAATGCCTACATATGTTTCAGAGTGCCTAGTTACTGGTGAGCTTTGCCACAAGAGAGTTTATTATTTTTTTAAATAATCCACTTTTCTTGGATTTCTAACTGACTAATTAAGTCTTGAATGTCTGAAAATATACAGGGTGATCAAAAATTCATTAAACTTCTATTAATTTCAGGAAATTTAAAATGCGTGATATCATAATTATCTTATGTTCATTAAATCACGTTGTACCATGGTATTCTGAATATTATGCGACTCGCCTTATCAAAAAAATGTGGTCTTTCAAAAAAGCGGAAATTTTACGGTAATCGTTACACGAAATATGTGACTGCTGATCCAGATGGACGTTAAACCGAAACGTTTGTGTGTGCTAATGCTGCTAAATTATCTGGAATGTTTATTGCCAATGAAAAATGTCATTTTAAAGAATTAAAGAGTAATCATATTGTTGATGTTTCTGTTCTTTTAAATGTTACCCTGTCGCTTTGTTGTCGGAAACAACTCCGTTTTTCAGGCAGAAGCAGCAGCCCTGAAACAAGCGCTGTCTTATGCAACCTCTAACAGCTAAAATTCTTTTCGCATTTACACCGACAGCCAATCAGCCATCTATGCAATAAGGAATCCTTATCATCCCAGCCCACTTATCGCAGAAATCCAAGCACTCCTGAGAGCCAGATCGTCGGCATCTTTACTCCACATATCCTGGATTAAAGCTCATTTTGGGCACCAGGGAAATGAAAAGGCGGATTTACTTGCAAAGGAGGCTGCGCAGAACCTAGATGCGCAGCAAACAGAGGCGTTGCTCCCCAAAAGCAGCATTAAAAGGACAACGTGGAAGGATGCTCTAATCCACTGGCAAGACGATTGGATTTCCATCCCACAGGGCAGACGCCCGTACGAGTTCTTCCACAGGGTTCTTCCACAGGCTAATTTCAAACCCGCATATAACCCGCTTCGTAACTCGACACGGGCCATTTCCCAGTTACTTTTATGATAGGCACCTAACATCTACCAACGTCTGTATATGTGGAGATGTGGGCAAGCCTGATCATTATCTGGCATCATGCAAACTTACACGAGACTTCCACCCCGCTCTGCCAACTGCAAATACCGTCGCTTACAAAAGATTTATGGTCAAGCAACCTTCAATACAGAGGAAAATACGTTTAATGATGCAAAAATTCGAAACGCTAAGCACTGAACTCTGCAGTGCGGAACACGGTCCCATCTAGCCATTGAAGACCTAAATCTTACATACGCATTTTAATTCCTTTATATCAGTTAGTGTAATGTTAATGCATAACTTGAACGCTCAATCTAATCGAATAGGGGAATGCACATTTTATGTTATGTACGTATTAATGTAATATATGTATGCATGTATTATGACTGTATAATGTATAACAAAGTATATAGTTATAAGTTGCACAGTCTGTACTGGTATTCCTCTGCAATATGTCTGTAGAGTCTAGGAAGGTTTATTATTGTATGTATTAATATATCGAGTGCACTATATATGTAAATGTATTATGTGTAAGGTATTAGTATATCGAATGCACATTTTATGTTATGTGTGTATCAATGTAATGCATGTATTATTAATGTATAATATATATAGTTATAAGATGCATAATGTGTACTGATATTGCTCTGCAATATGTGTCATGGAGCTTAGCAAATTTTATTATTTTATGTATTAATATATCGAGTACACTATTAATGTGTAATGTATTATGAATAATATACCGAAATATCGAATGCACCTTTTATGTTATGTATGTAACAATGTAATGGACGTATGCATGTGTTATTAATTTGTAATGTATATAGTTATAAGTTGCATAATGCGCACTAGCATAGCTCCCGAATATGTCTGTAGAGTTTAGGAACATTTAATATTGTATGTTTTAATATATCGAATGCACCTTTTATGTTATGTATGTATTAAAATAATGTATGTATGCATGTTATTATTAATGTATAATATACTATATAGTTAAAGGTTATACAATGCTTATTGATACTGCTCTGCAATATGTCTGTAGAGTTTAGAAAATATTATTATTGTATGTAAAAATATATTGTCCCTAAGTTGACTATTATAACAGTGCACTATTAATGTATAATGTATAACGATGTATTACTACTGTGGTAATTCAACATAGTAACAGCACTTTTTGATGTAAGTATCTGTATATTGTCATATATTGTACAATGGGGTATTGTTTGAACCCGCAATACGTCTGTCTTCCACCATCCGCCCCTGTTTACCATATTGTTTTTCTGGACAGTTGCGGGATCCGAACAATACCCGAATAGTCAGTGAAAGCCGCCCGGGTGTTCGGACCCTGCTCTCACCTGTCACCTGTCCGGAATGTTTGACTACCAGTTTATCTCTTGCTGAAAATTCACGCTTTGATTTATACTCTTATTTCACACTGAACTGCAAGTCATGTAATTTCAACAAAAGTTTTGCATCTTCAGAAAACACTGAAAAGTATTTAAATATAAATTGTAGGTCCGCATTCGCAATGAAATTAATTGCGAAAGGACTGACTGCTACTAAAATTTTTTGTGAAACTTTGAATTTCCCATCACCAATTCAAAATACATCGCATAAGAGGATTGAAAAAAATTACCTGATGTTATTTCAGTAGTGGCTAATACTGCAACGATGAATGCTGCTGTTGAAGTTTAACAGTTATTTTAATATAACGATAAAACTGTGGTAACAGAGGGTGGAGTTTGATTTATGTAATTACGGCAAAGCCTCGAGGGCTATCTGACTAAAGGGAGAGATGCTTTCGTGAAGAACTTTCTAAGGGAAACTGGCTTGTATACACCAGAGGGCGGAGTATCGGTTGATGGAACAAGGCAAAGAAAAAGCTACTTATCATTGAACAGTTGTGTAGCTGCTTTGTCTATTCAGATTGGCAAACTTTTAGATATTGAAACTTTATCTCAGTACTGCAGCACGTGCATGAAGATTGGAAAGACGAAACAAGGTCTGCAGTACAAAAAATATAAAGCAAAATATACTTGCTCTTCAAATTATAGGGGATCTTCGGCAGAAATGGAAGCCGTTGCATATCGCGTATTCGAACAATCAGTTGCCTTGGGCCATTTAAAATATATAGAATTTTATGGAGATGGTGATTCAAAGGTTTTTGATTGTAAAACATATATATGGTTTAAATTCTGCAAAACGAATTGAATGCTTTGAACATATACAATATAGGGTTTTTAGTACTGCGCAATCTGAAGAATTTTATATCTGAATTAAAAGGTAAAAGGAAAATTCGCAGACAATTTCATTGATAAGCTCCAGAACTATTATGGGAATACTATTAGGAACAACGTTGGTAATTTAGACGTTATGCAGAAAGCTGTCATAGCTGTACTCTTTCACTGTGCATCAAACTCCAAAAATTTAATGCATATTCCAGTGTCCTCGTGGTCTAAACAGTTGGTCATAAGTATCACCGTGCTATTTGTGAAAAAAAATATGTACATAAAAAGCAAAATGATTTCCAGCAACTGTTTTAAATATGATAAAAACAACATATATGAAATTGTTAATAAGGAAAGGTTACAGAAATGTATGCATGGAAAAACCACGAGTAGAGTTTCAGTGGAATTCTATAGCAAGCAATGCCTAAAAACACATTTGTTTCCTTAGAAACTTTACTATTCGTTACTAATATCAGTGAAATTTTATTTAATGAGGGAATTTTTGGCTACATTAAAATATTTGAGTCACTTAAAATGAACCCTAGTTATTTTACAGCCTAAGGTTAGATGTAATAAGAATTGTTGATTCTTAAAGGCGTAATCAAGCTTCGCCAAAATTCATAGCAAGAAAGTGAAAGCGCTGCGGAAAAAAGAATATTTTTTGGGGAAAAATGAAGTACTGGCGTAAAAGCCAGAAGCATCTTATATACATATATATATATATATATATATATATATATATGCCTATATGTAAGATACAACAAAATATGACACCTGCTTTAAAAAATAATTGGCGACCTCAAAATTAACATTCTAAATGCTCTCCCCCTAAGTTAATCCTTTCTCCCAAATTACGCAACGAAATTACGTAACGCTGCTTGAAAAAAATGGAACTAAAACCCAAAATTAACCAATCACAGATTAGCTGTACTTCGTGCACCTATCTTGTATAAACAGCTAATAAGTGCATAGTCTCTCTCTCGCCTCTTCGCCTGCGTGCTGGCAGCTTGTCGCTCAGCCTCTGTTAGATATTTGCCATTAATTAAAATGTAATTGCGTATTTAAAATTATGGGGCGAGTTTAGCACCCCTACTCTTCTACAGTCTGTATTAAGAAATTCGTCATTTAAGAATAAATTATGTTTAACTATCAAGCTGGTCATGCTTCTAAAAATTCCATCCTATCATCCACTACGCCGTAATGTCCAGATATCTACGCTGCAGGTTTTCGGCCATGACTAAACGTCAATTATTTTCATCCTCCGCCAAAAGTACAATTATTACAGAAAAGTTTCGAATCCTGTCGACTCTGGTACATTTTAGATTCGATTTTTCGGTTTTTTATGAATCGTAATGTTTTAAATGAAAGTTTAATTGATTCGTTTTGGGGGATTTGATCTCAAATGAACCAGGAGAGCGAAACACGTTTTCGTTTCGAAACATGTGAATAGGCTTTTATGAAGCTGCAATTCATTTTCTCCTCATGAGTTCTGAATTGGAATTCAGTAGAAGGAGATAAATTTATATATATATATATATTGTCTTGTATATTCTTTCCCTTTTGCATTTGCATTTTTATTTTTAGAACTTGTACTACTATGAATTCTTATTTTAATTTTGATTTGTTTCAGATATTGTGTTTAACCTCTTAAACACGGTTGCAATTATTAATATTGTTGAGGAATTGCCTTGCTTTGACTTCAAGTTACTTTTAACTTTATATGCTTTAAGTTTATTTTACTTCAATCCTGCAGCTATAGCGCAGGATTTGCTTTATAAAAATTTGCTTTTAATTACTCGTATTATGTTTCTTTATGTATTTATATATATGTATGTATATGTATATATATATACTTTTTTTCCTTTCAGAACTAAAAAAATGAGGAAGCCTTCAAATTATTTGGTGATCAATCTGGCTATCAGTGATATTTTGATGCTTCACAAAATTGTAATATTTGTTTATAACAGTTTTTTGGGTGGACCAGCGGCTGGACCTAAGTGTAAGTTATTTTGCTAAAATTCATTGGAGGATGTATTTCGTTTATGTATCAGTTCTTGAACTATATTAAGAATGTTTAAACATAAGGCAAATTTAAACTTAAGTACTCTGATTTGAGCTACATTATCAGTTAATTTCCCCTGCCTTATAAAAGTTCTTTTTATCTCTTCTTCACTACCTTGCTTTTCTTCACAATGGAAATACAGCAAGGCAAAGAAACAGAATCACTAGAAGAATTTCGCTGTTACGAAAAGGGCGGAAAACGAGGGTAGTAGTGCTTGTTCCGTTCAGTTTTGTTTTGAAAGAGCACTTCAATTTAGTAGAAAAAGTCTGGAAATTAATTTTAGGTCCTACAAGGACTGTATGGCAGAAGCAGAAGTGAATCTGAGCAGTAAATCATATTGTTATGTTTCAAGGCCTGTCACACAATCTACAGCAAATAGAAAACCTCAGTACTGAACAAAGCAGAGTATAATATTTTATAAACATAATAATCTTCTTGTCCTAATGATTCTAGCAATAGGAGATCTTAACAAATGATCTTCCTTTAGATCTTATATCCACTGTCAGCACCGGACCTTTGCCTGAGCCCCACACCATTCCATCCTCTAACCACTAAATCATCTTTGAACTGAGGGTTGTAACTATGTTCCCGATTCGAAAGCTGAACTGCACTTATATTGCTATTCATTTATATAGTCACTCTATTTATAGTACTATGTCTGCTTTTACTGTGTGTTAATATTATTTAGATTTTATATTTTGTTTGACACAATTACTTGATTATGTCTTTAACTCCTACTTTTAAACTTGATTAATTATGTTGTTACTATTCAAACATTTTCCTACGTCAACGATAATCGCTGCTTTTTTTCTTAATATCATTTCGGTTTGCAAAGTATTCATTAGGAACGTTGTGTCTTCGAAAAGCCAAAGAAACTTGTATATATCACCAAGATAGTTTTCTGTACGAAAAAGAAGTTCATGTAAAAATTTTCAAAATAACATTTTTATTTCAAATCAGAAAGGAAAACTGTATATGTATACGTATGTATACCTTAATTTATAAAAGTAACAAATAAAAATACATGATAATTTCTTGTTCATTAGGGCAAAATTTCGTTGAATTTGATTTTAATTGTGAAAATGTTTTCACGGATTTTAAAATTAGATTATTATTTACATATTTTATTAATTAAAATGATATTTAAGTATCGCTAACGTAATACCGGCTACAAATTTTATAGCATAGTTTTAACAAGTCTTAAAAATTCTATTCTCTTGCATAGAAATTTCAATTTATGGATAAAATGGACCTCATGGATAGATATTTAATCTATATGTTACTTACTATATAAATATCATTACACATGGTATCGAGTGAAAAAGAAATTAAACTAATATTGTTTTCGAGTGCAAGAAATCTAAAATCATTATAAGAAAAAAACAAAAATATTTTGGGGAAATTCTTATAAAATATTTAGTTACAAATATTTTATTTCAGATTAAGTCGTCGTGTTGTCTTACTACTTTGTTGTTGAGTATTTATTAAAATCTTTCTGACATCTTTGAATATCATCACAATAATCAAATAAATAATTCAAAATTAATTTTTAAATTCTGAAAGGTCTACATATATACAGTGAAGTAATGAGAGATAACATGAGATTATGAAATTACGAATTTTCCGTTATTAAGCCTGTTCCCTGATAATTTATACCAAATGTATCGTTTATACACTATATAACATAAAAAGCGAAGCACCAAGGAGTTATCTGAATGGGATGAAAATCGACAGATTTGATGAACATATACTATAAATGAAGGGCCAACAATATCAAATAAACTGAATGTTTCATTCAGAAAATGTAGCTGCAAGAGCAAAAAAAAAAAATCAATAATGCTTTGCGCCATCTCTGACTTGGTACGAGCCATTATCCGGAGACATCTGCTCATCAGAGCCCAAACGTGCTCTGTTGGGAAGAAAATCTGGCGATCACGCCAGCCAGGGAAGTATTGGAGAAGCACGAAAACAAACAGTAGAAAAGCGTTCCGTGCTTTTCTACTTGCGGGTAGGCATATTATGTTGAATTGTAAAGCTAGAGGTCTGTGAAAGGAAAGAAAGCACTACGAGGCTCAGAATCTCGTCGACGAACGACTGTGCTGTAAATGTGTCACGGATGTCAACCAAAGGGGTCCAGCTACCAAATGGAATGGCATCCTATACCATGAATCTTAATTGCCAGGCGGACGAGAGTCAGATGAGCATTCCAGCGTTTTTTTGGGAGTCTCAAGACATATATTTGCTGATCATCAGGACTAATTTCGAAGTGGGACTCATCGTTGAAAACAATTCTACGGAAGTCCGTTAAATCGCACGTGGAGTGCACTCGGAACCACTGCAAACGCGCGTAACCTTGTGCAAAACTGAGGGATAGTCGGTGCAATGGCCTCAATGACCTCAGCCCCGTTCGTTGAGCCACCTATTTAGTGGTCACAGTAGTGTGTCCTAATTACAGGCAAGCAATCCTACGATTTGACCACCATGCTTCCACTAGTCCAATTGCACTTCCTTTCTCAAGTAGTGTTCAAGAATCAGTCTGCGAAGCATTGGTAGAATTCACGTCGGTTGAAGTAATCGCATTCCTATGGAAATTGTACTTTAACATTGCAATGTCATCGGTTTTATACACCATGCCGATGTTCCCCTGCAGTACGCTGGAGCTGCAGCTAGTCAACTGTTGGACGCCAAATGTTAATCATTTGCATATTCTATCAAAAGGTTGAGCACAGATAGTTTCTTCTCCTTTGGCTACCTCCTTCTTGGTGCTTCGCTTTTTATCTTACAGTGTGCATATACATTTAATTGTAAATTTAAGAGAATATTTATGATCATAGAAACTGTAATTTTTCTTAGTTAATTGCTGAAAAGAATTTTCTATAACGGATGATTCACTAACGCTTTTTAGGGTGTACCTATTATGGCCTCATGGGCGGATTGTCTGGCACATCTGCTATAATGACCATTGCTATGATGTCCATTGAAAGATATATGTGTGTATCTCGTCCTCTTGATCCTTCAAGCCGAATGACAAGAACAAGAGCACTTATCATGGTTACATCTATTTGGATGTATGCAAGTATATTCAGTTTTATGCCTTTGTTTGGTCTGAATAGATATGTTCCAGAAGGATTCTTAACCAGCTGCACTTTCGATTACTTATCAGATGAGCTGTCAAGTCAAATCTTTGTATTGTCGTTCTTCATTGCAGCTTGGTGCATACCTATGGTAATTATATGCCACTGCTACATCGGTATAGTACTTAGCGTCTGCGAAACCCAAAAAATGTTCATGCATCACTCGCAAAATGTGAAAGGTACAGATCGGAATGTCGAGAACCAAAAGAAGTTAGAAATCAAACTAGCTAAAATTTCTTTTGGACTAATTTCCATCTGGACAATATCTTGGACACCATACGCTGCTGTAGCTCTGCTAGGAATATTCACTGATCGCTCCATGATAACTCCATTTTCCACCATGATTCCAGCACTTTTCTGCAAAACAGCATCCGTATTGGATCCATTTGTGTATGGATTATCTAACAGACAATTCAAGAGCGAGTTCTTCAAAAGGATAATTTCTTTATGCAAATCCAAAAATGTGAGAGAAAAGCAGATAATACCATCGTTCATCATGAGGGCAATGTCTGTAAAGTCTCAGGAGCATAGTGTTACCGATGAAAACGCAGACATTATATCATCAATAGAAGAAGAACACGAAACAATTCTGCGCAGGCAACAAACATCAACCCAAATCATACCGCGGGTAGAAAATAATGATGTGGCTTCAGCTTCCGAAACCAGGAGTATATTATCCCAGTGTTCTACAATCGGAAAACAAAAGTGCAACAGCGACAGTACTTATCGCAGCAATTCTGAAACTGACAACAATTTACGCTTGAAAAGCATCTACGTGATACCAATACCGCACGTTTATATGATAGAAACACACAGTGATATAATCAGAATTAAGTCTCGAAGGTCATTTTGAAGTAAAAAAAAATCATTTGTTAAATTATTCGTCATATCTTTGTACTTTACGCGCACAGTGCATTTTTATTTGTTAGATATGGAAGGTAGGCATTACGTTCACATTTTTATTAAGCTTTATTGCTCTTTCATCCATGCCTAACATTTTGCGAACGTCATAAAATTTCCTTCGCAGTCCTTTAAAATAAACTTTCTTCAGTCATACGATATCGAGCTGTAATTTGACAATATGATACATATGTAATCATTGGTAACCCTCAGTTGGCGTTGTATGCTGTCCGTCTCACGCGGCAATTAGTGAAAATTCACATATGTAATCATTTTATCAGGAAAAATTGAATAACTGCCTATGAAATATAATATTGCACTAGAAGATATAAATAAATTAAAGTGGATGAAGAATATGTACTGTAGCAACTATTTATTACTTAAATATACTACATAATAAAACTACAGGAAGGTGAATTAGTTCAACGTAAGTCCAGCCGTCATCGCCTTTATTGTCAAAGTCGCTTAAGGAGTATTGAGTAATCTTCATGCAGCCCAAACGTAACAAACATTTGCCTTTACCTGCGGAGTCAGTTTAATGTCTTTATGCCAGGAAGCTTATTAGCTGGTTCCACCTAGAAAAACGGATCCATTAAGAAGTATATCATAAAACTGATCTTACTATCATCGAGCTTGTGTGATTGCATTGAGTGGATCTGTGTGCTGTGTTTGTCCAGATCTCTGCGTTGTAAAAAAGGCACTATTTGGAACAGATGATGGACTTATGGAGCACTCCTATATAGATGTTTCAGAGTTGAACTTTTTGTAAAAAGGGAAATTGTCAAAGTTTTATTTTTTTTATAATGTCTTAGGTAAATGTTAATTTAAATCTTTTACGATATAATTTTGAATTGAATTTTATGTATATATGTTCAGTTCCCATCTGATTTTCCATTTGGTATATTTAAATCAAGAACAAATAGTCTTCATTTCTTTATAAACTAAATCGTGCAGTTTTGCTCGGATTTTGCTTGAAAATTATCGATTGATATTATTATTATTATCAAAATGTGTCATTTTATTTAAAACTAATAGCACATTACAATCACAAAAATTAGAAAATTATGCACATTTCAGTAATTAGTAATTTTAAGTTAAACATTTTGTCATTTGAAAGTAAAGTTTGATGATAGAATTGTTAGTTTATATTTTTCAAAAATAATGGAAGTATCTGTGATAAAATCGAATTGCAGTAGAATTTCAACTATCTAGATATTAGTTATTCAAAACTCCATATCTTATGACTGTTTTTTTTTTGTACTAAGCCAAGTTATATTAAGATTATTGTTTATATATTTACATCTTTTTAGTGTATTGTTGATTTTAAAAATACAAATACGATAATACAGTATAACGCCAGTTTTAAAAGTTGCTGAATTCCTTTAGATGAAAGTCCTAGGTAAATATGCAAAGTATAAACCTTAATTGAAAACCTCTACTGTTACACAGGCTTACTTTGCTTGAGATTTAGAGCTTATGTAAATAAAAATTTATTCTGTTGTTTTATTTTAGTTAAAACTGAGTAAAGTATTAAAATACATAGAAATTGATTAAGTTGCTTAAATTTGCCGAAAACGCATTTTATACCGTTTTGAAAAAGAAAAATTATTTCATTTTTTCATTTCATATTTTGTCTGAAATAAAATTAAGTAAACGAAAAAATGAAACTTCCTCACGTGTATTGTAATAAATATGCATTTGACCTACAAATTAATATAACTCATTCATCCTGATTTTAGATTATCCGATGGTTCTGTGGTTCTAGTTCGCGTATTTGGAATTCTACTCTGCGCTTATTTTAGAAAATTAAATGTAGGCTAAGTTTTTAAACGGATAGCATACTCTTAAATTTTGGAATTTTTAAATTTCTTATTAATGTTATTGGTACAATATATTAATATACTGCAAATTTAATCTACTGAGTATTTCTTTATTTTATCATATTTTACTTTAATGTTTTGCACCTGCCTTTACAATAAATAATTAAATATGGTGTCTATAAGATAAGTATATAGAAATATATTTCTTCTATTTTGTTTGTGGTAGTCTTCATTTGCTACATATAAGAGATTTTCATTACAATTGAGCCGTTCAATCACTTACTTGAATAAAGACTTAATAAGCCGTTAATTGAATAAAGAATAAGGAATATTTTGAATTATGTTTGCTAAAATTTCTGTTTATTTTCTAATATATTGTAAATACTTGTTCATTTTATCTTTCTCGTAAAAGTTTTCTTCTTCAAGAAGAAGAATATAAAGAAGTAATTTTTTCTTGCATATGATTTAGTAGTAATCAGCCTTTTACTATAATGTGAAACAAATTTCACTGTAATGTGAACTAAAGATTTTTATATGGAAGTAACCGTGAGATGACTAAATATTGCAATGAAAATTGAAAACGTCTAGTCATTATCTAGTTGTTTCAACTTAAAAGCATTCTATATTTTTATGATTATCCTATCGTAAGAATAAATATCGGACCTTGAAATAATTCTTGTAGGTATGTATGTACTTATTGTCGGGAAGATACAGTTACAGTATATCCTCACGTTTATTTGATATCATGTATATATTTCCTCGTATTCACATCCAGTCATAAAAATATTTTATAGCTACTATATATATATATTCTGCTGTATGTTTTATTGACCAGTTTTTTTTTTTTTACGAGAGCTGATTTTCCCCTGTACCACTACCGAATTTCTGGCGCGTCCTAAGAATTCCATTACCAACTGACATACGTGAAGTTTTTCATTAGTTCTATTAAACAAAAATAAATAAATAAATCTAGGTATATAAACACTTAAGAATCCAAAATATATTTTCCTAAACTATAATGTAATTAGAGTAATACATATACAACATAAAGAAAAACCGAATTATAAAATAAATAGCTGAAAATGTTATAAATTTATTTAAAAAGCATTCTAGTATTTCATTTCACGTTCAATATAAGCGATTCAAATGTGAAACAAAATATATATTAAGAGCTTGACTATGGATTTTGAAACATCCGACTCTAATCGACTGAGCTGTTTCATTCAAAATAGTGCTCAGCTGAATTATTCCTCCTTCATACTAATATAAACTTACAATTAATTATACAAAGATGTGAGATATCTGAGCACTTTATCTGCCTCTGGAGATGGAAGGCTGGAAGGCGACATAACCTTTTCTGAGGATATTTCAGAGATTATTTTCTTCAGCTGAAATCCAATAACTCTGAGATTCTTAAGAAGTGACAGATCTCGGTCTGTGAAATTTTGGGGGTAATGCCTCCGAGTGAGTTACCTAAGAAGAGACATCTGATGCTGTTAATAAATAGTTACCAACAAACATATCTGAAGAGGCCATTCATTGAAGATCCACTCTAAACAATCAGACTTTTATCTTTAAAATTACCATGCGTGTAAAATGGTCCTATATCCAACTTTGTACTATCCTCTCATAATTCAATATAATTTAATGAGCTGTCCGTACTGGTGACTGGTGACGGAGAGCAGAAACACCTGATGTCTAACGCAGGTGACAGGTGTATGTCCCATGCCCTCTCCTATCCAGCGCAACACCTCCTTACAGTACTAGTTGTCTACAGTATATGTAGCTAATCAGTAATCATCAGGAAAGTAAAGTCCGATCAAGCTCATGCCTGTCTAAATAATCACGTGGCTGGAAATTGTAGAAGAGCCAAACAAAATTTGAACGTACTAACTGAAACCTGGAGTAAAAAGCATGTGAATGTTGTTCTCCTTTTCGTGCTGCAACCTTCTAAATATATAACAATGACTTTGATCGTCATATGACTCATGACAAAATTTTTGGAAATAACCAATATATTTCAATTTACTGGTTCATGACTATACTCGCCAACTCGCTGGAGAAAGTAGGACATGATGAACATGGGGTTACACACAAACCCTTTTTTTTTTCAAGCGAATTTTTTTATCATAACACGCCAAGTTCGTCTGATAATTTGAAAAAACTTTGGATAATTCACCTGATGATATGAGATCTTTCCGGACGCATTACACTTCAGTATTTCAAAACTGTAAGAAGCTTGTTTTCTACTTTATCAACACTCATTTCTTTCAGAATTCAGGACTTCAGAAAAAGTCTAGTCATATCCATGATCAGAACGCTTTTGTAATCTGCCATTTGATGGAATTTGCTTAATTTATGTTAGTCAGTTTTATTTAACATGCCTTCATTCATTCGATATATTTAAGAACGTATTTAAGCAAGCTTCAAAGAGTATCAGTAGTAAAATCAGAACTTCAAAATAATAATCTTACTGCATCGTCTAGTCTAACAAATAAAGTTGTGTGCAACAATCGCACAACATTATTTATATATCATATTGAGAGATAGATTATACGCAGTGACTGACTGTCATACCCAAGAATTTTAAACGTAAAGACGTAGAAGAGATCATAACAAATGTTAAATTACATCCAGATGCCTGGGAAGTTTTGGAAAAATTAATAATTAAGTAATGAAAAATTATTTTTCCAATTCTCTAAATGAAAGGCATTTCAGGCATGCTTTCTCTACAGACTAATATGATACATGAGTATAAGAACTAATTAGTGATCCACATTATGGTATTAATTCCGTGTCATATCACTCTTTATTTCAATCTTTTGTATCACAGTAAAACATCCTAAAATTATTTTATATTACTCTATGAACTAGTACTTAACTATTTGGTGAAAAGGATGTTACTTTGCTAAAATCAAGAAGAGGTAGTATCTGTTTTTATTGTTGTTGCCATATGCATCATCAGTGTCTTTCTAGTCATTCTTTGTGTTTATTTGTATCGAACAATCTTCTGGTATGTTCAAGTGTTTTCTTTAGATGTTAATAAATATAATGTATATTTTTAGAATTAGTGTATGTGTAATCTATGATGTGATTTTATAATATAATACGGTATTTTTCCATATGCCATTGATATTAATTTTTAGCAAATCTTTGTTTATGAATCAATCATGTAACTATCTTTTCATATTCGTAGACTATATTTATTATATGCATGTTATTTTCATTCGTTATTACCTTGTTATTTGAAATATTAAAATCAATTAAATTAATAACTAACGAAAAGTAGCACTGGTGTTTTTTTATTACTTTTTGACAAAATAAATTTAGAAATCCGATATAAAAATAGCATTCTGTAACAAATTCTGTAACATGTTTATTAGAGCATCAAAGAAAAGGCCGAACCATTTTGTGAATAAATTGTGCTGAAAACCTTCTTTTGATATTCCAAAGAAAACACTATCCCTTAGAAACTGCTTGTTTGGACGTAATTATATAGCAGTAATATGTATCACAGCATTTTCTGTCTTGCCGATATAATAAGTCATTTAACCGTCGAAATTTTGAAAGCTTTAATTTGCCTAGTCTTTGATCATCTCAAAATATTATATGTATGTATGCGAGAAGTAAAGGGCCATTTTTCTATCTTTTAATATGCGTACCGTGATAAAATATTTCATATATTGTAAAACGAAGTTTTATTATTAAAGGTATACAATCACACTTTAATATCTATATTTTAGGTGCCCTTGATTTGATTGTGAAACATGGAAAAAATATGTATTTTGTGTATTCATAGTGAATGTATATTTTGTATTAAATATCTATCTATCTATATACATATATATATATATATATGTGTGTGTGTGTGTGTGCGTGTATGTATACAACATAATACCTAGCTTGTTATACAATTTTCTCGCACAAAATTCCGAATTTTAATCGTTGTAACTATTGATAACTTGTCGGTAATGTATATTTTATAGGAAACTTCGCAAATGATTATATATTATTTTCTAAGTTATGACTTACAAAAAATAACCTAAACAATTAAAGCCATAAATTTTAAATTGTAAGTCACAACTTAGCATATGTATAATTTGCCATTCCTGTCTATTTTTAATTTGTTTCGCAGCACTGATTACATGAATGAACAAAAGTCGTGAAAGCTTTTCTATTCTACTATTTTCTTTATTATAATATTATACAAAATATTGTGCCGCAGTGTTTGTAATATGTAGTGCTGTATGTCAGTATATCGAAACAGAGATCTAATGGAAGTTTTATACAATTTGCTTTAGTATTTCTGACATTGTCTATATTTTTGTGTAAATATATATGTGTATGAATTGAAGTATCAAAATTTAAAGCTATGATTTATTAAAAATATGTCTTCCTATAGTCTTTGCCTTTACTTGATATTTAAACCACTTACAATATAATGAAACAATTACTATGCAAGATCAAACTTTAAATTCTAATTCGCCAACAACCCTGGCTAGTCTTACCTATATTATATATAATAATCAAGTAATTTATCACTGTCAGTGGGTTTAACCGAATATATAATATATATATACAAGGAATACAGGCAAAGAAGTAAAATTGTTCGCAGGCGCTTTATAAGCATTTCAGTGCAATAACCGAATAGTTATGACATAAAGGACGCATTTGGATGATTTTTTACGTGGTAGAATTATTGGCCGTCTGGAATGTGGGCGTACCCAACTGGAAGTATCAGACGAACTTGGAATTGCCCAGAGTGTGATCTCCAGCCTTTGGCAACAATTCCAAGATGATGGTAATGTGAGTAGACGTTACACCACAGGTCGCCCCAGAGTTACAACGCCGAATGAGGACCGGTATTTGGCAGTTACTGCCGAAAGAAACAGGCGGAACACAGCCTCAGACCTGTCTCCTCAGCTCTCTTCAGCCACTGGTGCGACAACTTCAAGGCAGACCGTGTACAGACGCTTAGGGCAGATTGGTCTATGTGCTCGTAGACCTGTCAGATGCGTTCCACTTACTGCAACTCACTGTCGTCTGCGGTTAGCCTGAAGTAGAGAGCATGCATTGTGAACACCGCAACAGTAGGCTTGTGTGATGTTTTCCGTCGAGTCCAGGTTTAGCTTGCAGTCTGATTCTCGCCGGACTTTCATATTGAGAGCTCCAGGTACCCGTTAGCTCCAAGAAAACATCATTGAACAACACCGTTACAGTGGTGCAGGAGTGCTCATTTGAGGTGGAATTATTCTGGGTTCCAGAACTGACCTGCATTTTCAAATTGGAACCATAACAAGCCAAATCTATTGGGATGTCATTCTGAAACAACATGTATGTTTGTTTTTGGGTGCTATGGGCGCACAATTTGTGTTTATGGATGGCAACGGCCGTCCTCACCGTCCAAACATCGTAAGCGAATGCCTTCAATCGGAGGATATCACCCCTATGGACTGGCTAGCATTCTCACCAGACTTGAATCCAGTAGAGCACATGTGGGAAATGCTTGGCCGACGAGTTGCAGCCCGTCAACCTCCTCCTACATGTCTACCGGAACTTCGGAGAGCATTGCTTTTTGAGTGGTGTAATATCCCCCAAGATCAGATCGATAATTTGATACTCAGCATGCCTAGGCATTGTACGGACTGTATTGCATCGTCTGGGGGACATACAATGTATTAACAATCATACCAACCATGTAATATTGGTTTTTTGTAAATAGGTTTTTTTATTGTTATTTGCTCCAGGGAGAAAAAAATCGCTAATTTTTTTAATAATATCACACATATAGCATCTTTTTTTGCTCTTTACCTTTTGTTTAATAAATAAGCTTTACAAATAAGTCAAATTTTTTTTGCTTCTAACTCTTCCTTTGCCTGATTTTGCATTATCCTTAATTTATGGACATGAGTGTATATTACTTTGAATACTTCGTAAGTGAGTGACAAAAAAAAATGAAAAATGGAAGAAAATAAAATCCAAACGCATACTTAAAATAAAATTTCATACACATAATGGAAAACATATAACATTTTTTTATTATTATTTCAGTAACATTTATGTTGCAAAGCTATAATTAAAAAATAAAACAATTTGGGAAAACTTCAAAAATAGGCATTAGGAATTTTCCCATACGTATTGGCATTTCGATTATCTGCATCGAATGGGAAACAGGATAGTCTCAGATAATCGATATATTTAGATAAACTGAATTTTATATTTAAACAATCTAGTGTGTACGGAATATTAAATTATACGCATTTTGCATTTCATTTAAACTTATTGCATTGAATTAAGTTTACTTCGTCGATAGCGCATAAACCACAATAGAATAAATGCACTCTTTAAAATTCACTGTATTTGTTTACAATAGCGACACTCTAGCGCTAGGCTTATTTAACAGGGCTATATCTCATTCATTTTATAACTCAGAAGGCACAAAAAATATGTATATCATCTGAAGAATTATCTAATCGTTACCGCATGTTCTGTTCAAATACTGTAATAAATCTAAAACGATGTATGAAAGAAATTAAACAAACAAACAAAAGGAAACAGTTTTTCACAGACGATTCAGTATTTCTCATTCGATTAATTCACTTCTCACTTCGCGGCAAGGCAAAAATACATAAACACTCAAAATACCTATATTAAAAATTACGAATTAAATCTTAAACACTTATTTCCTGGAATAAATTCCAGAACTGATTAAGCATGATTTAATTCGCATTAACAAAAGAAGGCGTTATCTTTGTTGTTGCGAAGCTTAGTTTCTCTAGATTGGCAACAAATCCACCATTGTGCTAAGTTTCAAATGCAAACAAATATGGCTGGTATTGCCAAAACAATTAGACTTAGCCGCGCTTAAACAACTTTTAAATTGTTGCTAATTCTACAACTATAACATGCAGGCTAACTAAAGGCATAAAATCCTTAACCGGAAGATAAGAACAACATAATTCAATCATTTTTAAAGGAAAAAATGCACAATTCACAAACATATAAGAATAAAGAAACTGAGCTCATTGAGCCGAGTAATAGAGTGGATATATATATGTGGTGCCTGTGTTGAACGACAGATGGCGTTGACTTGGACGAGGGAACGGAATTCCATCTAATGTGGCAGTTGGCCTCGAGACGTATTGAATGAACAACGACGCTAGATTTAAAGACGTAAACAAAAGTGTATCATAGAAGCGAACTAAATTTACATAAACTTATTTGTAAGAAATGTAAATACTTTAAATGTAATTAAATGTGCTGTCCTTTCAAGAAGTTTCTTAGATGTCTTTTTAAAAAAGGTATTACTCCACAATTTATCAGAAGCGGGATTAAGGAATGCTTCAAGCAATTATTGAAAATATACATTGATGCTGATATAGAACGCCATAATTAACTAGCTGGATTACCAATTGAATGACTATTCGAAGCTTGAAAGTATGTAATTTTGTTTTCATATTTTAAAATGATTTTAAGTGACATTAAAAAAATCTACGTTGCATTGAAGAATTGTAAAGCAGATAAGATTAGAACTTTACATAGATTTATTTTTGATTCTGATGGAGATCGGTCAAACCGAAAGAGAATTAGAAACTTTTCTGGATTTGATTTTGCTTTAGATAGTGACGAATTTCAAAAGAAATTAAAACATGTAGAAGAAAGTTTTTCATTTAATGAGCTAGTTACAATTTCTAATATCCTAAGCATTTCATTCGAAGGCGATAAATCAGAGCTAGCAAAAAGAATTCTATCTTTATTATGCAATATTGAAACATTAGCTGAAAATATAAATGGCGCCGTTACGTCTAGCTCGGATGAATCGGAAACAGAAGTAGAAAGAATACCAAACGATTTTTCAATGCAGCGCAATATTTTCGATAAGAAAAATTCTTCTATACAGTGTGATTATGCTTGTAAAAATGTTATTAATGGAAAT
>KK117074.1:50555-93934 GCA_000611955.2 Stegodyphus mimosarum | reverse complement strand
TTGAAGAAGGAATCGAACGACTTGAACGGGTCTTAAAGCTTGCTAGTGAGTACGGACTCGAGATTAATTTTAAGAAATCTCATTTTTTGAAGAAGAGGATAGAATTCCTGGGTCATGTTATCAAAGAAGGTAAAATTTTTCCATCTACTTTAAAAACGAAAGCAGTCCTAAATTTTCCAGAACCGACTACTTTGAAACAAATTCATAGTTTTCTTGGCCTCACCGGATATTTCAGGAAGTTTATTCCAAAATATTCCATTATTGCTAAACCTTTGAGTGATCTCTTGAAAAAAGATCGTAAGTTTAAATTTGAAGAAGAAGAAAGAAATTCTTTCAATCGATTAAAGACATTATTAGCTGAAAAGCCTGTCTTAGGAATCTATAATCCCAGTTATGAGACTGAATTGCATACTGACGCTAGCTTAGAGGGATATGGAGCAATTTTATTGCAGAGGTCTCCATATGATAATAGTTTCCATCCTACCTACTTCATGAGTAAGAAGACCACTGACGCTGAGAAGAAGTATTCTAGTTATGAACTGCGGTTAAAGACGTTAACTACTGTTTCTATGGCAAATTAAGTTTGAAGACGACTCTACTCATTTTGTCATTCTTGAAGCTGAAAGACGATCAAGGACTCTAAATAGTCTAACCTATAATTTTAGACGTACTATTGTCTATTCTGTTTTGCTTTTGTATTTTTTTTTATATTTGCAGTGTCGCCTGGAGGACCAGACGAATCCAGGATGGCCGAAAGTTTGTGGTGCCTGTGTTGAACGACAGATGGCGTTGACTTGGACGAGGGAACGGAATTCCATCTAATGTGGCAGTTGGCCTAGAGACGTATTGAATGAACAACGACGCTAGATTTAAAGACGTAAACAAAAGTGTATCATAGAAGCGAACTAAATTTACATAAACTTATTTGTAAGAAATGTAAATACTTTAAATGTGCTGTCCTTTCAAGAAGTTTCTTAGATGTCTTTTTAAAAAAGGTATTACTCCACATATATTTATGTACTTTTGGTGCGGCCGATTGCAACCAAAATAGGAGGTGCACATATACATGTTATAGCAGTCCTATTTCAACGTTTTGAGGTTACTCGTTGAGTTATGCGAGATGCATACATACGTACGTACGCATAGACACCACGAAAAAGTCTCTTCAGAATCCATTTTAAATCAGTTTTGTAATTTTGGGGGGGGGGGAAGAATCCTTTATTCTCTCCTTACATACTGATGTCGCGCAAAAACATCGTTAAGGTGCATTCGATAGAGATCGAAATGGATATTTTCGTTGAAATATGATAGTCGAAATTTTTCGCGATTACTATAGTTCCTTTTTACTTCGTACAAGGAAGTAAAAAGTGACATCCGTATTTGCTCCTGCATTACGCCACAATCGTGTGTAAGTAACACTAATTTCTGAATCACGGTGGAAAAAATTGTAAATCTAGAATTCCGCCAAAGGTTGAGAATACAGGCGCGGGCAAATAGAAATAAAAACAACACAGAAAATTCCTGCAAAAGAGAAGTGAATACTTTGTGCTAAGTGCCCGCTCAATGCAAGTGAAATATAGGTTAAGTGAGAGTGAGTTACATAACGGAGTTTAAACCGAGAGACGCATTATGCAACGGAAAAAAGAAAGAAAGAGAGAAATGAGTAGAAAGTTTGATGTAGGGGGGAAAACATGCGACGATGGATTCAAACAAATGATGCTGTTGAAAAGACGTCACAAAATCAGTTACCGATTTATAGGAAGGCACTAAAGTATCTCAGCTGAAAAGCAATCTATTGAGATACATCCGTGAAATTCGGGCAAACGAATTTTCTGTTTCTTTTGAATGATTTTGCTCGAAGCCCGAGGAATATGAAAATTACCGAAGTAAAACTAAAGCAAGTTTTACGATTCGGGCAAGATGTGGCACGACATGAGCTTGCGATTCGGCGTCAAACGCCAATGGTGCAACGGCTTCTTGACACATACCAGCAGAAACTACTGTTAGCATTTCTAAAATATGATTTAAAATTTTCTCTAAAATGAGTCTTCACCTCGAATTTCGTCTTTTATTTTCAAGAATTAATTGTATTTTATTTCAGTGCTAAATAATAATATTCAATAAAATAAATAAATAAATCTGAAAGCTTTCAGATTTTACATTACGTCCAAAGGAGCGTTTTTTTAACGTTTTGTGTGTTACCATTATTTATTAAATATCACGTTCTTCGCATTTAAGATTCAATTTAACAGCAATATCACAAAATAATTTTTAAATGAGCGTATCTTTATTATTTCCGATACACACTCTCGAGCGCTGGAGATAAAAATGTTTTCTTTTCATACAGTGTTGCCATTCCGCGCTTTGAAATCGTTGAATTTGTTAATCAAAAATTCTTTAATGCCTGGCGAAATATGAAATAGATAATAAAACAAGTTCCAAATTCCAAATTAGAACTTCCAGATGCCCATATTCGGTGAAGAATTACGTTCTTTAAAACTGGATGGCTCTAGGTACCGTTATTTTATCACAATGCGAGAAACATACGTACATTTACGCAGATTCTTCATTATTTAATTTCTTTTAATATAATACAAGGATGTAATATTTGGTGGTAACAGTTTGAAAAGTGAATCGACGCAAAATGAAGGGCTATTAATTTCATTTTGGCCCTTCGGGCTAAAAAAGCGGAAAAAATTTAACGCTCAGAACAAATACAGTAATTGAAATTCTCATGTATAAACCACAGCGCATGTGTTCATTTTTTCACCATTTTTAAACAACTAATAACAATAGTGAATTTATATTTAGCTGGGAGCATAACTATATCGTATTTAGAAGCCATAATTAGATATAAAGGATTCACTTTCACGAAATTCACTTTCATCCCGAAAAACTGAAGGGAACTATTAAATAAAAGAACCAGTTTAAAATAAGAAAGATGAAAACTAAGTAGGATAAGTATTTGTGGAAAATAATAGTGATTACGAGAAATCTTAAACTTTAACTAGTTTAAATAATCAGGTTCTTCTATATTTGTTACGAATTTTGATTTTCTGGAGTTAGAACCATGAATGTCTCACTATCTATGTTAAAAGATCTTTTTAATGTATTTAATTCTTAATCGAAGATTTGACTTCATCTGGAATTTCTAACATGGTAGACCATCAATTCAGTTTCAGTTTGAAATAATTTTCACAATAAATAACTTGAAAATTCAATAACAATCTTAGGTAAAATTCTTTTAACCTACTTCAGTCTTAAAAGTTATAATTCTGATTTGGGCATAAACAGAAGAAACAATTAAAAAAGATACATTAAAAACACTTAACTGAGCAGCATTTTAATGTTTATTATAATTAAAGATTTCACTGAATAATTTCTGACTGAAAGGACTGTGTTAAACTGCTACCTATTGTTGCCTTGTAATACAAACTCAGTCTTCTCTTACTCACCGTACGTGAAATTCTATAATCCAAATTTCACAGCATCGAACTTAAAAACATTAAGCTATATATATGATATGCATCAGTCATTAAAACATAGCGTAGCGAATAAAATTACTATTTATATGAGCTACCTTTCTTCGTGTTATCGTCGTTTGTTTCATTTGAGTACCCTAATTATCATTGAAATATCTGTCTGTTTCATTTATCGTTATTTTTGGAGTAGGGGAAATTAATGAAATGGATGGTATGGTTACGGTGCAATACATTTAATTCTACAGCTAAACACTTCATTTCTACATAACGTTGTTAATTCATGTTGACCGATAAAGGAAGCAGAAAACAAATGAAAATCAAGAAAGCAATTAACAAAACATAGGTAAAATAAAGGTCAACTGTAATTATGTTAATTTACGTAAGAAATTTATCACTGCCACTTCAAAAATGAAAAGCCAGAATTCGCAATTAAAAAAGCAGATTTAATATCTTGAGATGAGGGGTTGTGGTGATTAACACTTTTTCATCTTGGATGATTACTCAAATTCGAACCACGGACCTCTGGAATACGCGCCCAGCGTGCTGACCGCTACAACACGAAGGCGTGCGAAGAAGGGGGAAGAACTACTTTATAAAGTTACATAAAAGTTAATTTATTATGTTTATCATATTGCTGTTGTTGTTACTCATGCTCACTTGTCTGACAAAGTCAGCCCAAGCCCACGAAATTTCTCGAGTCAAGGAGCGCAAAATTACGCCTGTCGTTGGCTGCAGCCTTGAGCATCTAACAGGTGACAGTGCGATTTGACTCAGTTCCGCCCCCTAAACTTTGATGGAGAGCACCCCGGGGGCACGGGTCCGAGGATCTCCCACCTCTTTTCCCTTCTACAAACCACATGAGAGGACTTTCGACTCGCCGCATATTTAAAGTGCCGCCATGCCGCACCGACACTATACATTTACAAACATCCGTGCCTTCTCCGGAATTCGAACCCGAGCCCTTCGGCACGGCAGTCAGCGACGCTAACCACTATACCGGTTGGGTGGCTGTTTATCATATAATAACTAATACCGAATCTTAGCATTAAAAGGTCAGAATCGGAAAGATTATATCAGATCCACAATCTAAAATATTGTTACTTTTTTGTGTATGTGTGTGTATTTAGTCACAGTTTTTTTATTCATATTCAAAAATTTTTCTATTCCCGTATAATTTTTAAATTTCTCCCTCAAGTATGCATAACTGTAAGATTGTAGACACATTAGGTTATTTCGAAGCAGGAGACATGAAAAATGAGCAACTCCTTCGCTAGGACTCGAACCACAGACCTCTCGAATACGCGCCGAGCGTGCTGAGCACTACACAACGAAGGCATTCGAATATTTCGAAGCAGGAGACATGAAAAATGAGCAACGCATTGCCAAGATCAAAGATTGCCCTTTGCCAAGACTCGAAACCATGGACCTCTCGAATATGCGCCGAGCGTGCTGACACTACACCACGAAGGCGGAAGAAATACCTTATAAGATATTGTTCCGTTTTACAACCGTATAAAACAACTGATTTGATAGTTTTCGCACGTAAAAAATAAGCTCCAGAAATGTCATTTAGATTGTTAATAATAGTTATGGAAATTTCTGAACACTAACTACATTTTTAAAATGTTGATCAACAACAATGAATACCCATAACCTGCGATTCTTTTGGTGTATTAGAGGTAGTCTTTTGTCGATTTCTTTCAATCAGAAATCTGCTTCTTATTAAGTCACAAAATGAGCTCAAAACATGCTCTTAGTTTTTAATTTTTATATAAAACTTATTAATTAATTAACATGTACACAGAATCTGTTTACCATCCAGTCTCACGAGGTCCAAGCTCAGAGTTTCATATTTTTAAGAGGCCTAAAATATGACAAAAATCATGAAAACAACTGCTAACCATGGATCTTAAAATCATGTTACAGTTTTTCATCTTGTTTTTTCCTCACAAAAATAGTGAAATATTTAATGGCGACTCCCAAAAATTCTATATTTGGGAACACCGACTTTACACATGTGCTAAATAAAGCCATCTTCATTTTAAGGATAAAGTTATCCCAGTTAAATATATAGCTTATTTAAGCATGATCTCTCTAAATAAATAAATATGGCTTTATTCTGTTAGACACATTACATATAAACATTATTGTACACAACATTCTGTTAGAAACGTTATGTATAAAAATTTGGGTATAGCATTCTGTTAGATACACTACACCTACAGGAAACATTGCTAACTGACATGGTTAATGTTAAAGATATCGCTACTAATATAATTTTCAAAAGTAGCTGAATTGATCTGCTAATCAGTTTATCAGAAAGCAAGTCCAGAAATTTTAAATGGGAAAAGCATAACTTCACTCTGGGTGATAAATCACTCAGTTCAAAAAAATACTTAAAACTACCATGTCAAAACTTACGCGTTCCATAGTCAGAAAGAACTTCTATCTTCATAGATCCTGTCTATCTTATATCCTTTACAGTCAGAAAGAATATATGAAATGGGATTGAGCATAGCTTTTCTTAAATGAAAAGTCTACGGAATTTGGGTTCCTCAGCAGAGCGTTTAAGAAATGAACTTCGGTTTCGGAATTCGCCAAAATAATGCATTATGTACGTGTATAATAGACTTATTAACATAGAATATGGTGAATGTCATGTGAAATTCACCATATTCTATGTTAAGTCTATTATATAATGTCTGTATACATATTTGCAGGTATATAACAGCATTAATTTTAATCAATATCGTTAACATTAATTGCATTATTACATAATAAAGAAATGAAATTTTTGTTAAATCATAATTAATATTTGCTTCAACTATTTAATTTTTGCACGTATTAAATTATCAGTATGAAAAGTTATGACACCTTAATTGAATAGACTGTGATTTACAATATTCATTATCGCTCTTCTAGAAATAGGAAAAAATATCGATACTTTTAAATCAATCTCAAACAAATAAACAAATCTCGCGAACAGATATACAACAACAACAACAACAACCGGTAACTTTCTGAAATAGCTAAACGATTCTTAGCTTTTTTTATAGCTTACAGCAATCTCTGAATAAACCTTTAAAAATAAAAAAATAACATCACATACTTTTCCCAAATAAATACTGGAAAAAAAAGGCTAAAATGAAGGTAATTGGAAAACTATAAGCAAGTTATATAGTTAACGTTCATTTTTAAATTTAAATGATCTTGACTTAGAACAATAGATGGCAGCACTAACCATTTAGACAAATTTCTGTGGCACTAAGCTACCGATTAATGTCTGATCTTTGAATTTGTCAGAAACTCGTAACATATTAATCTTATAAACTTTTGTGCACTAATACGAAAAGTCCCATCCACCACTCTCGCCAATGAAAATGCTGGAAAAACCTGTCTGAAAAAACACCTAATTTTGTATAATTTTATTCTTTAAACAAAAGTTTTATCAGCTTTGTGTTTTTCTATTAGTTCTTTCTATTTTCTCCTCCCGTTGGTTTTCTTTTTTTGTGTGTGTGTGTGTGGATAGGGAAGGAGGATTATGATTAAAATTTGGGGCCTGCCCACCATAAAACAGAATGCAGCAGAACATTTTCAAATGTATGGAATCCTACCAGCATCCAAAGCTTGCGCTAACGGGCGATATAGCCCTTACCTGAAAACAGACGTGCAATAAAGTTGCAAAGTTAAGACTTGGGAAGACAGAATATTCGTTCGAAAAAAGGCTCTATTGTGTCATTTTTGACTTTCTTTCAAATTCATGCAAAGCTGGTGCCAAGAATTATCGAATATTGAAAGGGGAAAAGAACAGTAATTACCTAAGAAGTTTATGCATACAGCCTTTTATTAAGACCAAAGAAAAAAGTAGAGAAAATTAACTAAATTGTCGAAATCCGACGGAAGCCTTTTCGCTGAACAAAAAAACCGAGCGGGTAGACTACTCTCTGCGCAATGGATATACGGGAAAATTTGCAAGGTGAATATGATTTATTGTAAGAATTTTCGATGGGAAGGCGATTACCCTTTTCACGTAACAAAATTTGCATTTTTTTTTCGATATATTTTTTTCTTCGATATATTTATTCGGACACGTGGAAGGGTTATAAAGCCGAGTGCTGCAAGATGTGAACATCCCAAAATTAATCCCTGGTGTAACTTTGCTGAGCCGGATACAAGAGTGCATACCCAAAATCTTGAACGAATATGGTGCTTGGCCACACGGCGTAACAAAAACAACGGGAAACCGCGAGCCATCACGTAGATTTGTGTACTATATATATTAATCTGTTTCACCTAAAACATATGCTGGGATTGATGGGACAATTTGACGCTAATAACCAACAAGCTGCGGTCTTCTCTAACTGAGATCATTAGTTACTGACTGGATAACTCAACTGGCATCGCTAATAAATATGTGTATTAATAATCAATATAATCGATGCATGTGCGGTATAACATGAAAAACGTAAGACTCTATCTTCTTCTTAGAAGTAATAAGGTAAAATAACTAATTTTTACAGAGCATGTACAATACAACTAAACAAAGGGAATAACTCTTTCAGCATTCAGATAGCTGCTTGATAAAAATAACATTAAATAAAGAAACTGTAATCCCTAAAAAACAAAAAAAAAGTAAAGGAAAATCCCTCCTTAAATAAAATTTACAATTTTAGATACTTTAAATAATGTTACAGTCAGAATCCGAAGGCAGGATAACAGCATAAAGATAGCACGTAATATTTTTTTTTCTGTTATATGTTTTATAATTTTAGTAAGTCCTCTATTAGTTTGGTCGCTAGACAGTAATATTTTAAGATCATTTGCTCTCCTCAACGTGGATAAATAAATTAACCAGCTATTTTTCCAGATTAGAACAAGTGGCAACGTGCTCTCCATCAGCTTCAATCATTCCCCGGGCTTAATTTTTAAAATTAGAAGTGCCTGCGTCCTATGGAAGATTCCCAGGTAAAAAGAACAAAGTAAATAAATAAATAAAATTAGGTCCCAGGTGAAATATATTCCCTGGTAACATAACAAAGTAAAATAATTAATAATGAAACTAAATTATTAAGATTAAATAATTCATGACTGGAATAAGTTAATATTAGAATTTAATAAAAGGCTAAGAGATAAATAAAAATATACCAAGTTATTAAACAAATAGTAAATAATTTAGTATTAAAATAAAATACTGGACCTTGACTTATTTGGGGTTTCGACTTGAATTTCGTACAAAAAATAAGAAACAGCTCAACCCGTTTAATTTAACCTCTGAATCTCCGGTTTAATTTGAGCTCTGAATATAATGTATTACTTCAAGGGATGATAAAAATAAAGACCATTCTTTCTCCAGCACACCAATGAAAAACGTTAAAATGGTTAAAGTATCAATAATGAAAATACAGAGAAACTATAAGCAATAAGAGCATAAGGAGAAAATTTTAAGTGATAACCTGTAGGTAAGAGAACATTTCAACATTTTCTGACCACGATCTTCTTTCATTATAAATCTAGCTGTCAGGCAGAACGCTGAAAAAAAAGTAACAAATGACAATTTTGATCCCCTGTCCTTGGTTACATTTTTTAAAAAAGTCTGCAGGTGTTCTGTTAAGCGGGAAGACACTAATGTTGGAACGAAAAATTTACCCGCTGTCTTAAATTCATTGTACTTTCTGGAGAATAAGCCTCTGACGTGAGGATGGGAGCTTTTCTTCCCTTAAAGGTCTCGACCTCCATCCAATGTTTGTTTCAAAAGGAAATAGAACCATGCATTCCAAAGTTAGATTCGATTTTTAAAATCGTTTTATTGTTAAAAACAAAATTTTTGAGATCAAATAACTGCTGAAATTGTTGTTGAGTTACATTAAAGAAGAGACGAAGACTTCTGATTTAGGGCCCCGGTGCGCTCCGGCTAGAATTATAATTTATCCCCAAAATTAGGAAAGACCGGAGCTGGGCTCCAGTAGGCTCTGACGTAATTTAAGCTCTGGTTGTTCCACAACGAGACGAACAATTTTTAATCCTAAAGCGACTGTAATAATTTGGAACCTGACCGTGATTTATTCAGAATTCATTTATATACTTGTTCTCAAAACATCTTTTCTTGCCCACATTAGGATAAATTGATTCGTATATCCTCATTTATTACCATTCCTACCAATTTATATTTTTATTAATTACATCTTTCGAACTATTATAAGGAATAGGAACTCTAATATCAATTTCGTTCATTCCGGCATTACCGATATGACCCCTTATCCATCGTAAGCACAATCATCTTTTTAAGTTCTTGAAAAAATAATTGCCTAGTAGAATATACTAGCTTTGTAAAGCTTCCACTTTAAATTGCCTGTAAGGCACATTGGCTATGAGAATAAATGTCTACTGCACTACTACAATAATTAGTACCAAGCCACTCTAATTCTACATACCAGGGATGGCCAAACTTCAAGACCATGGGAGCCGCATTTTAAATTATATGAACGCTCGATAGCCGCAAATCCAAATTTATATCATTTTAAAAATTGTGAGACAAGCTTTGAATGTAAAGAAACTTTTGAATTAAATTAATGAACATGTGATTAACATGGTTCCTTACAAATACGAATAAGTACATCTTCTATCTACTGTTTTGTATTCAAAAAAGTTAAGTTCAAAAAATAAAAGTTTGTAACTCTTGTACTGGGCAACTGAGCGTTTTTTCTTCAGGTAAAGAAACCAAATATTTTCTTCTAAATTCCTTTATACCTCTCCGTTTATAATTATTGTTGCTTTATTTTAGTAGAAGTAAAACGAATTGGAAGCATATTCATTTGTCTAGAATTACATAAAAAATGTTATATGAGTAAGTATCAAATCATTACTTAAAAGAAAATTGAGTGCTTTTCTTTCAGCTCATAAGCAGTCTTTTAGAAAGGATAAATTAAACGATATACATCAAGGCGCACTGCACAGAAACTGTTATTCGAGAAAGAATATTTTTTAAAAAATAAGCTATTAATTTGTTTAGGCTTTTGCTTAAAAAATAATATTGTTTCTCCACTTAATTAACATAAGGACAAACATACTGGGATAAATCGAATCATTAGATCCTAACCTAAGAAACTGTTAAACATTTTTCCCCAAAACTTTGGAATAACTACTTTTACTGATGCCCAGTATAGAAGAATTTACCAAAAAACGAATATGATTGCAATTGAATAATCAGTATCTCTCATGACGGCCCTGATTGATACAGTATTTTAGCGTGCCATCGAACAGAATCTGACAGAAAGTTTTAGTAAGTTGCGCATCATTAAAAATTCTTAAAACTATCTCTCGAATCGTCCCGATAATTTTGAACATAGATAATGAAGTTCAAGAGCATCATTAAAAATTATCGAAACTATCTCTTGGATTGTCCTGATAATTTTGGATATAGATAAAGAAGATATGCTCATTGAAAATTCTCGAAACCACCTCCTGAATCGTTACGATAATTCTAGACATACATAACCTATTGCTAATAAATCTAGTAGTTCTTGCCGGGCTATATAAACGCTTCGTCGAGATATGGCTACTAGCCAAACTCTTTAAGCTGAGCTGTTTAATTTTGAGCTGTTTTAAAATACATGGCAAAACAAAACTAATGTTATAGAAGGGAAACATATCTGTCACTTCTATTATGAATTTTTTTCGCAATTGGAGATATAACATGAATGCGTAACTCTTCATATTTCTATGGACATGCAGAGATCGTCGATGCGGAGACCTTTTGTAACACGGCAGACGTCTGCACAATAGTTTAGTTCCTAAGCTCTTGAAAAATAGGTGTACGGATCCACCATGTGTTGGATCCATAAGAGCGGTCAAATGACCTTACCATCTCGTCTTGAATTTCTAAGTAAAATAACTCAGAAGAAAGTTTAAAATAAATTAATATCAGCCTAACGGTTGCATAGTACAAATTTACATTGGGTTACCTAATATGTGTGCAAAAAATAAATCTCAAATGGAGTTTGAAATGGTGTCTGTACGCAGAGGATACTTTAGAAAATAAAAGATCAGACTTTAAAAATAAACGTTTATGGGAGCAAAATTTCACATTTGCCTGAAATGTGCAGTGATGAAGCAAAGAATCATTGTGAAAATTTCCGTTTGGCTACTAAGTTTTCATGAAGGACGTGTCAGATGAACATGATGATCGAAAATGAGGAAGACGCAAAATATTAACAAATTAAAAGAAGTGTAATGAGCCCGGGCAACTGCAGAGCGGCAGTAGTAAGAGGTGAAAATTTTTAGATACGCTGGGCAGCAAATGCCTCTAACCTAGTGCAATATTTACCGACGACTCTAACCTAATGACTCTAACATGGTGCAGGAAAATGCCTCTAACTTTGCGCAAAGTAGAAAGAAAGAAGGTCATCAAACAAGAAATCGAAAAATACGAGAAAATATCACAAGCGATCTCACCAATATCAATATGCCTGTTTGACAGAAACTTTGGACAAGAGAGACGTTTCTGCTCTGTTGATCCCTCATTGCGTCATGCAACGTTATTGATATGAAGATTTGATGATTAAGGGGAAAGATTTCTATCTGAAATAACAGTATTGATAAAATGGGAATGAAACATTTTGTCTAAAATCGATGTCAAAGCAGTGATTCTTCCCACGATTCCAAATATTTCAGCATGCGTTACCATTGGTGAAACAAATTATGATCTTCGCCTAGGATTACCAAGGAATTATTACGAAAGATAGAGTTTCACGTAGGAAAAGGGAAGTAAAATTAACTTTAGAGAAAAAATATTACAGAGAATAATTAGATAAAAATACTATTAGCATTGCGTTTTATAGTAAGTTCGTTTTAGTGTATTCCGATGACCATTACCTGTTGAGAAAGTTACATAACCGGAATAGTAATTACCAGAAATGGAATTCTTTGTAATTTTACTTATTTGTTGCACTGACGATGAGCTGGCAGTGGGCAGTTTGAAATCTATTAAATTTTTACAAACATAATGTCAGAAATTAAATTATCGATTAATAAAGAAACGACACACTTCATGATTTCTATTTTAAGTTCTATTTGTATTAAAAATTAAACTGTATTTATTAAAAATAAGTCTGGCAAAGGATAGCAAGAACTCGCGAGCCGCCGTTAAGATGTCGAAGAGCCGCAGTTTGGCCATGTCTGTTGGATACAGTGCAACAACCTCGGCATAAAATGCAGATTCGTTGTCATTAATTCTATGCAGTAGTGTTTTGCATAGCATAGTTCTATGCTTATATTAGTGCCTGGAAATCCACGAAAAGAACAATCAGCATGACTATTTAGTGTGGATGCATCCGTGAAAAGAACAGAACGAGACACATTCAAAATTTCCTTATCCCAAATTGATTTCCGTATTCGAGCTGGATATTCACCACCCTGAACATGTGGGAATTTAAAATCGTCAGATCTTATAACGAAGCCAAAGCTTTCATAATATCCCTATCATTATTTAAAAAAAAACTGTTTTCTTGAGAAGCAATGAAATCAATGGGTTCACAACCCTTTAAGAAGAGCGGAAGCGCTTACAGTTCGAAAACATCTTGTAATGCCAAGCAGCACAGTTCTTTCAATTTGAGTCAGAAGATTATTTATGTGTGTATTTTCTCTATGCACACAATCCTAAGACACTATAGCTCTTAACTGATGCGATAAGCCGGATCGCCACACATTGTTAAAATCACTCTTAACATCCAAAGAAACTAGAAATAAAAGTTCTGTTTTGAATTTTACTTCCCCCGATAATCTTTAGGAGATCAGAAATAGCTATCGTGGTAATCCCACACCGTTTTTCATGTAAAGAGAAGAAAAATCCTGAAAAGTAATGAAGACGCTCAGTCCTCAGGTTATCTAATATTTTACCCCAATCTGAAAGAAGCAGGCAACTGGGCCAAAGGAAGATGGATTTTCTTTATTTCTTCCTTCTTTATTGAACAAAACTAAACTGGCTTCCTCGTATTTGTTACAGAAATTTCCTTTCAAAGACAGGTATTATAGATTTTACAAAAGAATATTGGATTAAATCCATCATTACCAGGTGCTAGTCCGTTTTTCATATTATTGATAGCCTCTAGAAAATCATCTAGAATTTTACTAAACATTATATCATCCAACTCATTATCAGCAAATTTTCGTACTTCACGCTATCCATCATTATCAGTCAAATCGATATCATTTGGAAAATGATACTCTAGAAGATAATTAATATTCTCTATATTTGTATTAACATTCTCTTGTTCTTAGATTGCTTCATAAGGATAAGTTATCGATTTCGAATTCTGTTTCAAATTACCACCTGTAGACGATACAACAGATAATTGACCTGAAGGATACTTCTCTGGCTCCTAATGGAAAGGCGACGAGCCTTCTTGATGGTTTATTAGCTACAAATATAAATGTTGCCTTAGACCATCTGCTTATATCAATCGAAAGAAACATTTATCAAAGGAAAGGCTCTCCTTGATAGCTGCTTAAAAATAATAGCCTCTCGGCTCATTTTGCAAAACAATCAGGGTTTAGAAAAATGCCAAAAAGGAAAAAACTATAGAGCACTTCTTTTTTTTTTTTTTTGTTGTTGTTGTTGTTCCAAAAATAACAGAAATGACTCTTCTAACACCCGTACACATAGAAAGTACTGATATCTCCAAAGATATTTTCTTAGCTGATTACAAATTCAACATACCCGAGAAAATCGATTTTTTACTGGGTGCAGAATATTTCTTATTA
The DNA here is from genome assembly GCA_000611955.2 of Stegodyphus mimosarum. NCBI lineage: Eukaryota > Metazoa > Arthropoda > Arachnida > Araneae > Eresidae > Stegodyphus > Stegodyphus mimosarum. The sequence continues at coordinate 79,694 of KK117074.1, read as the reverse complement.
AACTAAAGTCAAATTCTCAGGGCGTCAAAAGACTTATTATTCCAGAAACGGCTTTTGGGTTTGTAGTTAGTGGTGTTGTGCGTAATTCACCACGTGTATTACAAAAGTATGGTCTGCTTACACACAATGGAAAAACTGAAAAATCATTGCAAAAATTATGGGAGGTAGAAAATATTAACTTTCCAGATTCGGCATTTATAACTAAAGAAAAGCATTGTGAAAAACATTTTAATGAGACTGATAATGGAATTCTTGAGGATCGAATGCATGCCCATGAATGAATCTAGGGAGAGTCTAGAAATTTAATGTAGAAAAGACTTTAGTAGAGAAATCGTCATTCGAAATGACTAAAATTCTATAGTCCCAATTAATATATTTGCTGAAACTACGTAAAATGGAATTATATAAATGGTGTGCAAATCTCATTGTCTGAAAATAAGGTCATCGCTCATTCAGATTATACTTTTGATGAGCAATAAGAATGTTCATCAGTAAAATCTCTTGGTGTTCTACGGAACCCTCAAACTGGCTGCTTGTTGTTTAAAAGGACTATTCCTCGTTTTAACTGTTATAGCAAACAACATGTTCTCTCTCTAATTTCAAGATGTTCGATCCACTTGGCTTAATTGGGCCTGTTGTCACAAGGGCCAAGATATTCATGCAAAGGCTCTGGCTCTCTGAACTCAACTGGAAATATACGTTGCCGAATTCTGTGGCCAAGGAATGGATTAATTTCGCAGCCTCGTTGAATTAAGTAATCTTAAGGTTCTTAGATTTGTGTTCCAGTTGTTGGATTGCCAACCGTTCGAATTTTGTGTAGTAAGTTACGAAATGCATCTCTAAAACCTTATCGATTCCTAGATTGGAAATATCGGGTTATCTGCTATTATCCAAATTGATAGGTAAAGTGATATCATCGTTGAATGATAAAATAGAAAATGTAATTTTTTGGACGGATTCCATAATTTCTCTCGCTTGGATTAGAAAATCACCGCACTTACTAAAACCTGTCGTGAGCAACAGAGTTACATAGCGTGAAAACATACCAGTGCTTTCTGAAAGCAACCCAGCTAATGTCATATCGTGTGAAGTGGAAGACAACGACATGCTTACATGCGATATCTGATGGAATAGCCCAGCCTCCTTTGTGAGGACATGCAGTAGCCAGACGAACAGCCTATTGAACCTAGTAATAACAATGACTATGTCAAAGAACTAAAATGTTTAATTAATTTTGTACTAACAGAAAATAATTCTAGTTCAGCCTCTCTCTTAAATCGGACAAATAATCATGTGAAATTAAACAAAATTTGTAGTTTTATTTTCAGGTTCTTAAGAATTACTAAGAATAAGAAAAGGGTTTCCGGGCCTCTTATCCTTAAACGAACGGTGGTGATCCAATCTAACATCGATTAGAAAAATGTAGAAAGATGAGATTTGCTCTAATATTGAGAGACTTATTAAAGGCTTAAGATGATTAGAAATCTTGCAAGAACAAGCTTAGATCATTAGATCCATTCGTCGGCAATGATGGAATCAGCGTCGACAGTAGATTTGCGCAGTCTCAGGTAAGTTACAAGTGCAAAATATACAATCATTTTGAAAGATAGACAGAAATTAAAATATGTGTTAGGAAAGTGAGCTTTCTCTCAAAGATGACTCCTAGAAATTTTGCTTCTGGTTCAACTCGGATCAAGGAACCATCAAGATGCAGCTCTGGTTCGGGATGTAGATTTCTTTTGCGACAGAAATGTACGCAGACGGTCTTCTTGCTAGCAAATTTAAAACCATTTTTGTTGGACCACTTTACTATTCTGTTTAGAGCATTTTGCAGTTGTCTTTCGATATATCCCATATCTTGACCATGACAGCAGATCATCAAATCATCAACATACAGGGAACCATGCACTGTGGGGAAAGTTCTCTTAAAATGGAATTAATTTTCAGACTCAGAAGCGTAACACTGAGTACCGACCCTTGGGGTACAGCTTCTTGTGCAAATACACGAGAGAACAACGATCCCATCTTAACTTGGAATGTGCGATCCTTCAAAAAGTTTTGAATGAAGGCAGGTAAGTTACCTCGCAGTCCAATGCTATAAAGGTCGTGAAGAGTCCCTTGCCGCCAAGTTCTATCATACGCTTTTGCCATGTCAAAGAAGACTGAAACCACATGATTTCTTTTCACAAATGCATTGCGTACTGCGGTTTCTAAAAACATGACATTGTCAAGTGAAGATCTTCCCCTACGGAAACCACTCTGGTAGGGCGATAGGCAATGATTATTCTCCAGATAGTGGGTGAGACGACAGTTTACCATTTTTTCCATAATCTTGCAAAGGCAACTAGTGAGCGCGATGGGGCGATAATTTGAAGGATTCTTTGGGTCCTTTCCAGGTTTGGCAATGGGGATCACTATAGCATTTCGCCAAGCATTAGGAAAAGAACACTCCTTCCATATTTTGTTATACAGAAAGAGAAGAGATTTTAATGATTCATTCGACAAATGCTTCAGCATGATGTAGGAAATGCCATCATGGCTAGGGCTCGTCTTAGGAGTTGGCGACAAAGCACTGATCATCTCCAGCATAGTGAAATCAGTGTTATATGCTTCGGTGTTGAGAGAGTTAAAATTGATGGATGTATTCTCACAACGAAGCTTAGCTGTGAGGAATGCTGGCGGATAGTTAATACTATTTGAAACAGCACTAAAGATCTCCCCTATGACATTAGCAATATCTTCTCTTCTGCTATACGTTACGAAGTCCTTTTCTAAGATGGACAGTCCATGGTCCTTATAATTACCTGAGATTTTTTTAACTTTTTCCCAAACACACTTGCTTGGAGTAGAAGAGGTAATGGATGACACATAACTGTTCCAAGTGTCTGTCTTTGGCGCCGCACTCTCCGAGCGTTTGCTTTTGCCTTTTTATAGGAGATAAGATTGCTAAGCGTGGGATACCTGCGAAAGATTCCCCAGGCTTTTCTTTGCTGTCTATGAGCTATCTGACAGTCATAATTCCACCATGGTTTGGGATGTTTAGGAAGCCTGCCTCATGATATAGGAATAGAGATTTTTGCTGCCTGAACGAGAGTATCAGTGATAGTTTTTACAGCTTCTTCAATTGACGCATTCTTTATCATGTCGTTAGTGATCATAGCCAAATGGGAAAACATTTCCCAGTCCGCTTGTTCGTAAATAAAACGTGGTGATCTGGCATTAGGCAATGCTGTAAATTGAGTAAAAGTCACGAAGATGGGGAAATGATCACTGTTAAAAATGTCATTTCCAACGCTAAATGAACAAAAAGGGAGAAGTGATGGCGAACAAATGGCCAGATCAATACTATGAAATGTTCTCGTGGGCCGGTGGAAGTATGTTCTCCACTATTAAGGAGGCATAAGCAATGATCACAAATAAGGTCTTCTGCACGACTGGTATTCACCAGATGAATCAAACACTTTAATCACGGCTGTGCATAATAAAACTTCACGCTGAAACGTCCGATACGCAAGATTTAATCACTGGACTCGAACTCGTGAAATTCTCCCCTGACTCAGCTGACCGAGTATGAGATTCTGGCGCGGGAGGAAATGGCTTAGCCGTTACCGATAATTCTTTCAAACCGTTCGTTACTCCTTTACGCGCTTTAGGCTCATTTTGAACTTTTTCGACATGAAGTAACGTGTGATGGTTTTTAAAGCCCTTTTTACATTTATGAATACTTCCACACTCGAAAGCTTTATGATTTAAAACTAAACAATTAAAACACACATTGTTTCTCTTGACAAAATTAGCACGCTCCTGAACATTCAGATTTAAAAACTTATTACATTTCAATATTGAATAACCGGCTTTACAATACGCACACCGCGTGCTAATTTCTGACGCTAATGAGGTTAATTTGTCTCTCACAGTTTGCTTTTCAGCACTTTGTGGCTTACCTGCTTGCAGAGTTCTGGCATGATATTTTAAGAATTCTACAGATCATTAAGCATTGATATTTCATCACGCTTTAACATTCTTTCCCACCATCCTTTCGTATAAAATAGCATCCGCGAATTGTTCCACTTTGGATCATAAATTTTCAAATGAACATACACATTCTCTTATGGTGTCTACCAAAGCTAATAACTGACTATGATTTTCAGTTTGTAAACTTAATAGATGCAAGATTGTCTTTAATAACGATGAAAGTGATTTAATAATGATTCCCTCTTATGTGAAAATCTTTCACACAGTAAACTCCATACTATCTCAAAATTTCTGTCACAAATAGTTAAAGCTTGAATAATCCTCAATGCATCTCCCTTTAAGTATTGTAGCTTTTGAGTACCTGATAACACCTATCATTATCCACTATCGCAGTTTTAAATAAATCAAAAAACGATAATCATTCTGCTACCACTAAATACAGGAAGAGTTAACGTAGTTAAGCGAATACTTGCTATTTCACAAGATTTAGCTTTGACACTAACATCTTTAACGTTAACTCTAGTTAGCATTAAAAATAACTCATCAACAGTATCTTCAATTTCTTGTTGCTGTTTTATAAACACTTGAATATCTTTTTCTTCACAAACTACAAAAATGTTACTAAAAATATCCGACATTTTGGTCATTACATTACTCAATCTGGATTTTAAAAGTTCCAAATGAGCATAATCAGCAGAATCGTAACTTAGTGTGATATTATCCTTTAGTTTAGTTAACTTATCTTTAGCTACATGCCTTTTAGTCTTAAGCATAGTAAATTCCATTACTTAACAAGAAAGATACAGAAATACATCGACTCGCCAACTTTACTGCAGCTCCACAATGGGCAGACCAAAATACATGTTGTGTTCCATTGTTTAATAATAGTTAACTGCAAGATTTGCGATATTACCTCAGATGAACTTTAATAACTTCAGAGTCGTAATGTTGACCTAATTTCTTTATTGGTCTTCACATATCAGGTTGGCCATGGAACGGCATCAGAACACAGCAAACCTCTAGCTTCAGAAGTGCAACATGGAAGAAACTCTGCCTTGTTCGAACGCTTCCTTAAAAAACCTAGAAAATTTGCGTCTGCGCCGCTCCTCATTTCAACAACAGAAATACAACTTGCATAATAACAAACATTAACAGAAAAGCTTTTCTGAATACTTAATTATGGAATTTAATGAAAACATTAGGTCATAATCTTAACATGATACCAGAGGTAAATGAGGGTGCTCTGACCTACGCAGGCAATTTAGGTAAAAATGCCGGCACCATTTTGCAAGTTGCCATTAATTCGCCAAGACACAATTGGTACCATTTACACTTATAAAGTTCAATTTATACCATGCTGAATGCAACTTTTATCAAGATGCTAGGATGCACATGTCAAGCTCTAAGTGAACAGTCACTGTGTTGAATAAAGGTGTCGGCACCTTTTTGCAAGCTGGCAATAGTTCGTCAAGAAATAGCAGATAATTTTATTAATAATAATCTCAGTTGCAAAGTGCGTATGGGATCCTTATGAAGTTCAGGTAATGAGAAATGCAACCAGTATCAGAGGCCGAGACGCCCATGTGAAGATCTAATTGAATAGTCATACACTTGCATAAAGATGCCAGTGCTGTTATAAAATCGTCAGAGTGGTAGGACATAAAAATTCTCAACTTTTATGCTGTGAAGTACAGGATTAGATCCACCATTTATGAATATGAGACGAGCTAACAACGAAAGGGTAAAGACGATGAGTTTAATGCGTTTACAGTTTAGTTTATTTGATTATGAAAAGCACACGAGGGATATCTGTTTAAGTACAGGTATGCCTTCATTGAGGATTTTCTAAGGAAAACTGGCTCACATCCACGTTCACATGGAGAAAACCCAGAAAGGCCATTCCTTCAATAATTCTTCCACCCTCCCAAGAATTAAATTTTAGTTGCTAATCCTATAAATGTATAGTATAAATTGTACTTTAACTATTATTTCTTTCAGAAGGTAAAGCAAAATTAAATAAAAGCACTCCTAATCATGATTTTGAAAGCTCTCAAATTTACAGTTCAGTTAGTGGCTGATATATCTAACTAACAATGCAAATATAAACAGTTATTTGTTAAAACCAAAGAATCCAAACTTGCTCAAAATAAACACTACCTTTCTCTAAATAACATCAATTATTGACATAACGTATGATGGATTGTTGAAACCCCAAAACGCAAACATCATTTTATGCAAAATTATCAGGCAAATAGTAATTGCATCCAAATTGCTCAGGAAAATAATGTAATTGTACTTTTTGTTATTGCATATAATGTTTATACTAGTACCCAAACATGTGCTATGTTAGCTTTGCAAAAATTGTCATGATTCTACAAAAATAATCTCATTTTAAATTACCCCTTCATAAACAGAGCTTTGATTCTGCAATTACCATCAACTACAAAATTTATAACTTCAGAAGGAAGCCTATAAGGAATTTTGCATACTCTGAGAATGTAGACCATCCAGCTAGCAACTGGAAGAACCATAATTCTATTCCCGCAAGGGGTACAATCGACTTTTCATAGTTTAAAAAACCTAATTTGTTTCTACAAGACTATTTACAGTCTAGAAAAGTTGCTCCATGTACATACTTTTTTAAAATTAATTTATGAATTTTAATACGTTGAACTTTTAAGAAGGAGAATGTGTTAAATGCTGAACTAAAACTCAAAGCACTTAGTTGCAATGATAATGCAGAAGATGTGAACTGGAAATGCAATGAACTGAATGTCAAAATAGAAGTGCAAGGAATAATGAGCATAGAAACCAGAAATCCATTCAAGATAGTAGTAAGCAAATGTAACCATTAAAATCAATCTAAAGATGGTACAGTTCAAAGAAGTGAAAACATGAAGCTATAAATATGCCTTTCTGATATTATAACAACTGCATTAGAATTATCTTATATTTATAAGCTATACTAAAAAATAATGATTTTAATTATGCATTAATGTTCACCAAATGGCCATTACTCTGAAATCTGATTAGGTGAAAGGCACTTAAAAATGAATTAAAGTATTATGACTAATACAGTGGCAATACTTTTAAATGCACTGGATGATATTTGCATGGGAAAGATATTACACAACAAACCAAAATTTTTGGAGACTTTTAAGGATGTTTTTAACTTAAAAAATATATGCCAAAGGTTCCATTAATATAGCATTTATGAAACAGCAGCATTAATCTGCTTCAAGACTTGATATTAAGAACTTAACAATGCCTAACAATTAAATGAAAAAAAATTTTAAATAATACTTTTTAACATTATAACCTACAAATTGAATTTTCCATGCTTTTTGACTAATCAGTCCCAGTTCTGGTCCCATGCAGTCAGGAGTTAAATTATTAATTTACCTGTATTAAATATTATATACTATTAAATATATTATATTTAATCATATTTATATAAATATGAGAAAAATATATCTGACTGAATTTGTCCAATATGTGTAAGTATGTGTGTATTATTATAATACATTATGGCTCATAGAGAATAAGGGTAACAGAAATAATACTAGTATTAATTATAGCCATAGATATCTTTGTTTGTTGTATGCTATTCTGACACTTAATGGTATAATTTGCCGAGCAGTACTCCAAAGCAACTGCCACAGCAGGTAAATCAATGAAACTGAGTTCTGAGTAATTCACATTTGAGCTGAGTAAAAGATATTTAATAACAGTTTAATAATAAAAGTTTAAAAAATAAGAAGAAACCTTTTGATACATCTTTATTACTAATCATTTCAGCATAAGCACATTTTCATAGAAGATATGTACAAACTTAAAAAATGCTCTACATAACAATATATTTTCCAAAAAATCAACTATAGAACAAACCTATAAAACAAGTACCTTAAACGTGCATTCACATATATATTAAAAATATTTAACTACTAAACTTTTGAATGTATTTCAGACAAATACTAGAAACAAACACTTGTCTATATAAGGTAATTAATGCCTATTTCACACTAGCCTTCTAAAAAAAATTCACTATGCTAACAATTAGAAAATGTGTCATAACTTTCAAAATTAAGTGTTGAACTTGGAAAATATAAATCATCTCTAATAAAATAAAACAAAATATATAAATAATATATGGATAAAATATATATGGCTATGCAGTAGTCAGTTAAGTGTGCCACTTCAAACTGGAACAAATGCTAGCTACTTGGCCACTCAAACCAATGAAAAATTTTAAGCAACTATGTACTGCTGCACACCAAATTATGCAACAAAAAAAAATTCATGTGCATGATAATAAGCGGTTTCCATGGCCTTTTAATACAGATACTGACCATGAATCCAATGAGAATGATTTCATATTTTTCATATAAGAAAGAACAAAAATTGTACAATTTTATAAATACATGTTATAGTCTCATAAGAAGAAAGTTTAGCATTTCAGATCTTAGTTTAAAATGCATGCAGCAGTGCAAGTTATAGTAACTGCCCTCAGAGTACATCAAGTATCTAGAAATCTCTTCCTAGCAATTACACAAGAAAATCCACTTTCAAAATTGCTTAAAACAGCATCACAAAATATATGAGACTTTGTCAGTAACAATAATTCAATTTTATGGAATGAATATTCAGGATATATGGCTTATAATGTTCTTTTGAGTAACAGCTATATGAATATGATGCAAATTATGGAAATACACATATTGTGCCATGAAAATGTTTGGCCCCAACATAATAAGAAAGTATGCAAATCAAAACATCAGTTTGCCTTCATCAAATAACATAAAATTCAAAATACCTCTGAAATCATTTTTGGCCCTAACATAACTAAAAGAAGTGTAACTTGAACAAAAGCAGATTGGCTTTAATTATATGAAAAAGGAGGGGAGATAATTTATTTGTTCATATCAAATATGGATGAGTATTTACTTTTATATATAATTCAATTTAAAAATGCAAATTGAAAAATCAACCTCTTCCTGTACATTTCAGTTTTAAAATGCAAATTGAAAAATCAACCTCTTCCTAAACATAACTATGGTTATGCATATGAAAACTATGCATATAAAGGAATGTTAATACCAGAACATCTCCTACAGGATATGTACATTACAGTAATAGATACATGATGCAGGTAAACTTTTTCAGATAAAAGCAAATTTCAAATTATACATTAAATCACAAACTTCACACAACAGTACTGTCAAAAGTAAAATGAAGGAAAGTTTAAAAGATTTAATAACAGGTAACTATACTTATAACACATCTAATGTAGAGAAAATTTATATTCCCATTAGTTGTAATACTTGTTTTAAGCAACAGATACAAAAAACTGTAAATGTACGGAAAATAGAAATTGAACATAGCAAAAATTTCAGCATAGCCAATCTAAAGAGCAACTGACCATTAACCTTACAGTCCTAAACATCTAACAAAAAAAAAAAAAATTATGAAATGAAATTTTTTTATCTACACATATGTATATCACTAAAGATTACTTCAAATAATCCAAAATCATCAAATCACTGCAAAGAATTAGATCCAAATTTAAATACTAAGGTAGTAACATAAAAGGATAAATTTTCCTTTTAAGAATACATTCACGTGACCGCAATATATTAATGACAGCGAATTTTTCCTCAATTTATAAATCAGCCCCATTTGGCACTTATTCTGAATACTTAGATTTTCTTTTCATATTGGCAGATGATCAAGAGAAGTGAAAGAATATCAAATTTTATTATCACAACTCATTAGACTTTTAAATACATAACAAATCACAAAATTTCAAATCAATAAATCTCAATATATTTATGGAGCATTCTGTGCACTGATTTATAATCTACTAGCTATATACCTTCCTTAAACAAATATAAATCTACTATAAAATACATTTATTTAATAACAACACTAAATGCATTTCTCCCAAATTATTTTAGATTTTAATGTTCATATAAATCTAATATTTACAATACTTAATATGGCTGGGTAATAATTAATAGTGAAACACATCACATAAATTTAAAACAGCATTTTTTTCTATGAATACTGTATTTAAATAATTAAACATTTTTTTCACATACTGTCCTATCAGATCCTGTTCCTTTAAAAAGGGGGAAACTGACAAAAATATTTTAGTGGTTTACTTAACCAGCGATTAAAGGCAGAAACTTTATACAAAAAAGCACACGGGGTAGATAATAAATTGCTGCAGTTAGTTCTGAATGTATAAGTACTATACAATATAATTTTTAAGTACTAAAACTAAGTAATATGAAAACATTTCAACTGCATATTTGTTACTCATATAAATGCATTTTTAATTCACATTTTTTAAAAGAAAAGTAGCTAGTCTTTGAAGGAAATAATATTCTTGCAACAAAATAAAGATTATAGAAAAAATATACATATATTCATATATTTTATTTGAAAAAGAAAAATTCTATCATTTATAAACTCAACAATTAACAAATAAAAATGTCATATATGCCAACAGTCATGGAAAGTAAGTATTTGGAATAATTTTATTTAATATGTCAGGAAAAAGAAAAAAGTCAAGTCCAGAAATAAGTACTTTTAAAACTTATAATTTAAATCCAACCAACCAAACATTCTAAGATAAAATATAAATATTTTATCGTAGAATCTTTATACATTCTCTAACTGGCAAACAAATTTTAACTTCCAAACATAAAAGATATCACAAATCCAAATGAGTATAACCAAAAAAATGGACAAATGTAACAGCACTGGTATTCAATGAAATGTCCATCATCATATGATGACTATCACAACAAAAAGACGACTCCAGAAAAAATCCTACACTCTATTTATAATATTGCATGAAATATGCAAGATTAACACGAACAAAGCTCACTTTTCAGTGAACCAAGAACAATTCAACAAATGAATATTTTGCTTGAAAAAGTACTTTTAAATTTGAAAATTAAGATTGGCTTCTTTTAAAAATACATTAAAAAAATAACTATTAAACAGGGAAATATATGTAAAAATCATTTTAAACAAAAGCCACCTACCCACCAATGCCTGCAAAAACATTACAGGAGAAGATCCAAACAAGATGAGAATTTCATTATGTACAAATAATTATTTTTTAGTAGTTTGCACAGCAGCCAGCAGAATAACAGTCTGTCTGGTGCTAAAACTGACCTATTAGTGAAATGCAAAGCACCAGTTTTTAACTTTAAAAAAAATGTTATTTATAATCATAAACAGCATATAATATGTACATAATTTGTTGAAAAGTAAGAATACATTTCAAGATAAAATTTTCAAAATCAAAATGTGCTTCATATTTCATTAGAAAAGGAAAGCTCGGATGCCTTAAATTAATTTCATCAACAAATATGATTTAAAAAACAACAAAGCAAGAATTTAATGATTTTTGAAATGAAAAGCTCTAATCTCTTAAGTCTATTTGCATCAATAAAAACAATTACAAAAATACAAATTAAGTATATAATGTTTTAAAATCCATTTTTTTTTACATCGCAAAATACAAGTGAATCAACTTTATAAGATTAACATATAATCATACTTCTAGATTATTTATAACTTTTAAAACTAAGAGAATAAGAGTATTTAATGCAAGTATTTTTGTATACTTCCAGAAATACATATTTTACTAATTTATTTAAATAAAACAAGGGCATTCAATAGCTTTAAAAAATCTGAAAAAGCCTTCTCAAAAAAGGTTGCATTACCAAAAAAAAACTTTTATACTAAAAAATGGAACAGGCTAAGTATTTTTTAAAATTGACTCTTTAATTATAAAACTGAATAAAATGCAAATTTTAACTAAAGAACAAAAAAGTATGAAATTACTTAAACACAATAAAATTCTTATGAGTATTTACTCATTATTAATTAAATGAAAAAACAAGCTTTAATCTGAACTAAGCACAAAACATTACTTTAAAAGGTTAATGAAAAGAATAGACTATTCTCTAAAAGCAACTTTTTCCATTTCTTCCTTATAAAATAGTTGTGAATATTTTAAGAGGATGGGTTTTAACTGTGTATTCATTTGACTTAGGATATTCCTACAATGTAACTTATCTAAAATATCACAGAAATATGAAAACTGCAAAAACACACACTGCAGTAGTGATAACTGAGTTGATGAGTGTGGAAGCATAATTACATTTGCTCTCAAAACAATCGCATACATTTGCTCGGCCACCAAACCCAGCTCTGTAATAGCAGGGGCGATCAGTATCGACATCCTTTGCACACTGACGGATGATTCGTTTTGTTGGTTTTTCTATGGAAAAATGCAAAAATTAAAGGATTGATTAAGCAAATACTTTTTAAACATATTTTTAAGATTAAGAAGTAGTTTAAATTATGAATATTAATTATGATTATGTTAATTGAGACATGAATAAATACAAAATCAAAGATATATAATATATTCTCTTTAATGAAAGAAAATTTTGAAAAAGAAATATTTATAAAATTTAATTATTATATTTATTAAATTAAAAAGTTCACAAATAATAGCATAATATTGTAAAAATAACATAATTACAAAAACTTCAATTGTAACCTCAATTTCAAATGCCAAATTTCTTTAAATTCAAACATATTTTAAACTTCTTTATATATCAGTTCTGTTATTTGTTTAAAAAACAGAATATTCAGGTAGCCCAAACTTATTTTAAACTTCTTTATGCTTTATTTGGGAGGTTATTCTATTTGCTTAAGAATAAAACATTCAGGTTACCAAATATACATCTTCAGGATTATTTCCATTACAAAAGTTATCATGTTATTTAAACAGACCTCAACTGTATATGACATTCAAAATAAACATGAATTACAGAAAAAAATTACATAATTCTATGTGATTACATAAATGTAACAAATATGGATTATAAAAGCTATTTCAAATTAAAGCAAAAAAAAATAAAATTCATTTAAATATAAAGAAATAAACAGAACTTCATTAAGCAACATTTAATATTAATATACCCTACAAACCAATACTTCTGTTAAAATACATCATAACTATCTTTAATACCAATATTTCTATTCAGTTTTACTTTAAAAATGCTCCTTGTTTGATACACATGTATGATCATACAGATACAATTGTACCATTATATAAGAAATATTTTCAGTATGGAAAGAACTAATTAGATTGCCTGATATCCTTCTGTCTGAATATTAATACCCATTTGTCAATTCACCTATACATTTAAATTCATGATAAATAAACATTTTGGCATCATTTATGCACCTTTTCTGAGAGATCTAATGATATAAATTTTAGATTCCCAATTTAACGTTTTATTCCACTTCACTCTAGGAATTCTCTCTAGACACTTCACGTCTAGGAAATGAGAATAAAAATTCATGATTTATTTTGATATAGAAGAAAAACTGGAAAAAAAAAAGAAAAAGAAGCAGGCATAGGCTGAAAAGATGACACCCATATCATCTCTTAAAAATTACGACAAAATTATAAAAAAAAATCTGAAAGGTTTCAGATTTTAATTACGTCCAAAGGGGCGTTTAACATTTTGTGCGTTACCTTTATTTATTAGATACCATGTTCTTCACACTTAAACCATAAAATTGATTTCAAGAGCAATATCGCAAACTAATTTTAAATTGAGTATATCTCTAGAAATTTCGGTATACACTCTCACGTGCTGGAGATAAAAATGTTTTTCTATACAACGTTGGTATTGCTGGCTTTGATATCTTTGAGTTTGTTAATGAAAAATTTGTTAAAGTTTTAGAGAATATTGTTACGAATTTCACATTTATTTGGCTATTTATTTAAAATCTGAAATCTTTCAGATTTTTTTTTTATAATTGTAATTAAAATTCCTTTTTATTTTTCTGTGCAACGCAGACGATTTTTGAAGAGAAAGCTACGTCAAAAAAAAATAAATAAATAAAATAAAATAACCAACAAAGAAACATAAGGACTAAATTGAAAAGTGATATGCCGTTTTTTATGAAACAACGCAAAACGCCCAAACGAAAGTAATAGTCCTTCGAGACTAAATCCCTTTGGACTAATAAAATTGTAAATTCCATAAAAATTATGCAATTTTTAAATAGACAAGAGTTTTATAATTTTTTGTTGCAGCTTTAAACTAATTATGTACAGTTTCATTATAATACAATATAAAAAATCATTTTCAGTCAAGTTACGTGATGTCAAATTTAAACACACTGTTGGTACATAATGTGAATACTTCTTAAATTTTTAAATGTAATATGTTCAAAGACCAAAAATTAGGCGAAATGACAATCTTAGACTGCAGTAGATATGCCAGTGTAAGGTTACCTTTTTTCCCTAACTTTTATTTTACACTGGTGTTTTTCTTGCAGTTGATTTGGCTTTGATTATCTGATTATTATGGGAAACCAATGAGGGCTATCTGTTTAAGAAGAGATATGCCTTTGTAGAAGATTTTTATGAAAAACTGGATCATATCAACATTTATACATGGGCAAAACCAGCCAGCCAGTCCAGCCCATTCATCTGAATTTAAATCCATATTGAATTACCAGTTTTTAAAGACTTTACCCCTCAGTCGCTAGTAGGCTTCTCTCCTCCTGTTGAACAGAAAAAGTCAAGTAAAACCGATCCAATATATACTTTAATATCCAACTACAATATTAATAGTTCGGCAATTCCAAATTTTAGATTTTTCCAGATATTAAATCATCAGTTTAAATCTAGTAAGATAACATTTAGAAATCATAAAATTAAAAATACGAAATACAGGTTTATGAAATAATGAAGCATTTATGACCTCAAGGAAATCAAAGTTTACAAAAAAAAAAATAAAAAAAAAAAACAAAAAAAAACTCAATATTTATTTGTTTGCTTTAAGTAAGTTGTTAAAGATGCTTCACTTTTTGGCTAACACTTCCTTCTACAGACTGACATAATTTCTTGTTTAGTTACAAACTTCCATTATTCAAGTCTTGTAATTATTATGCGGAGTATTCCTATTAAATTGTCAATCAAAATTTTTTTGTTCTCAACAACCTCTGTCAATTTCTTCACTACTTGTACTGATATTTTCTGGCTTAAGAACCATCAAACATCTTTTGCCATCCATTAGTTAATTGATAATTGGTAATCTTGGTGATCACGATGGAAAACAATTTGTTACATCACTTTCATTTATTACCACTGCTCCATAAATTCCATTGACTGAAAAATTTCACTTTTTGTTTGCAATATCCAAAAACCTTCAAATTCATGGCTATCATCAAATTCATGACTATCATCATAAAGCGTAGCTAGCATGCATCACACACTATCGGTGATGCATCATGAGACTGATGACTAAAGACATGTTATTCCACTAAATTTTGTCTTGCTTCTATTGCTCACTGATTAAGTTAGACCTGAATTCCTGTGGTAATCAGTTTAGCTATTCATTATACTTATGCCTATTTCCTGCACATGCTTTAGATTTATTCGAGTCCCAAATAAATAAATTCCCACATACACTTAAGGCTTATCCAGGGGAGGGACCAGGCATTTTGTGGTCCAGTTCAGTCTCTATAGATTTGTTACTAAGTGCCTCCTTAAATTCAAAAAATTTTCCACCTCTAAATTTTGCATCCTATTGCCTTTCTTAAATTCTTAAGATTTTACCATCCCTTAATTTTGTTGCTCGATGCTTCTCTAAGTTCTAAACATTTTGCCACTCCTGCCCGATGCAGTCGCAACAGCTCTGCCGCCGACCCTGGCTTATTTGTATGACAAATCATTTATTCTCAATTCAAACAGCACTCACTGTAATCTTTTCGCTTATGAGTATCATTTACAAAATCTATTTTTTACATATGAAAACAGAGTTCAGTTAAAATTCTCCTTGTCAACACATTCAACATTTCACAGTGCAATTTGCTGAAGTCTGAAATCATTCTTATGTGTAATGAAAACATTGGTATTTAGTTACTAATATTTAGAAAAAAAAAGAATGCTTACACATTGCTATGCGAGTCATTTCTCAAGCTGTTGTGAGCTGTTGTAGGGTGATGAAAGTTAAAGCTAATAAATAATGATTTCTTAAGATTAGGATCATTGATAAAAGTTATTCAGTATGAGTAAAATCCATGAAGATGTTTCGGTTTGATATATATGCCAAACAAGAAGGTGGCTACAAAGAAGTGAAATTAAGAATCAGGACTCCGTGTTTTATTACGAAAACATATCAAATATGCATGGGTAAAGCATGGGAGGGGGTGAAGGCTGCTGGTATTTTAATTATTCTGGATATTACTGCACATTCAAATTTCAGACTTTGTACTGTATATTAAAATAACCCTCGTAACTAGTGATTTTTCAAAAAACATTTTCAGCAGAACTGCAAACTGACTTTTACTAAATGAATTTACATTATTATTACTTCTAATTACTAACACATTTACTGCTTCATATTTCCCAAAATATGATTAACATTAAAAATCTTGCTAAACTCACAAAGTAATTACAAAAAATAGATAATCTCACTGTGTACGAGATTTTATAATTTGAAGTTGGGAAAACAGAGGCACTACAGGGGCAATGACTTAACAAATATAAATAGCGATTCTCTTTCTCGTAAGTCTTGTATTTCTCATAATTCATTTAAACTCCATCATCTCTGCCACTATTTTTAAGCCTTTCAGTGTGTTTATAATCTTTTCAATTCATCAAGCTGAAACTATACCGCATAGGTTATTTCCATTTATACAGAGACAGTATTTAACTTATATTATTTAGTGCTATTTTAAACCTCATGCATTATTTGCTATACTTTGAAAGATTTCTTTTTAGCAGATCTGGAAGTGAAAAAATATATTTCCTATATAAAATATTAACTTTTTTTTTTTAAATATCATCTCATCTTATGAAAGGTAACTCCAACAACATTAAGCAAAAAAACCTGCAATAATACAAATAATCAGAAGATTATTCTAACTATACTTACGATCCAGTACTTGAAAATCCACATAATTTTCAATTTTTCTACAAGCTATGAACTGTGGACCCCCCTTGAGTGAGCTGCAGTTTGTCAAATATTTAGGATCAGGTGTTCCAGCAGCACATTCTGAATCTGTTTCTGATTGACAGGTGTAACATTCTATGCTATTTCCTAAAATTTAAAAAAACTGATGTTACAATTCCTTTTCATGCTATATGGTAAATAACAAAATTATACGATACTAATAATAGCAAGCAATTATATAATATAACACACAATAATAATCTACAGATCAAAATTTTCATTGCTATACATTACTATAGTCTGTTACTTTAGAAATGACACTTCAGAGTCATTCCTTTTTATCGACCTTTTTATCGATTCCTTTTTATCTCATAGCCATTAACCACTGCAACGACAAATGTAGCAAATATTCCAAGATCTCACCTGTTTCTTTTTCCCCTCTTTATTTCTAATTAGCCTGTTTCACTCTGTCAAAAGTGCACAAATTCTGGCTGACTTGAACTACCATTTGAAATAAGGTAGAGAAAAATTATTGTACTGTAATGATGACATATATTGTGATCACAAATGGGAAGAGTTAGAAAAATCTTGAAGTGCCTATTTTAAAGTAACAGATTACAGCACTTAAAGGTACATACAAATAAATAAATCTCACACAAGATTCAAACCTTCACCTTAAAGTCTGGAATAGCAGTCGATCTCCACTAACCACTATACTGTCTAAAGCAGAAGTTCCCAATCTCTCCCCCTCCCTTTTTTTTGTTGCTTGTGGACCCGGAAGTTTACATATGTATTAAGAGATAAGATTCATAGGATGATATATTGCATTTGTAAAGAAAACATTTATGTGAAGTATAATTAAAAGCTAATAATTACACAGTTAAACAATTCCTGGCCCAAATGCGGTTTAGCCGACTGCTTGGCGGCGATTGTTTTTGAATGAGCAATAAACGAGCCAACATGGGTAACTCCGTATATCCGCGAAGATGGCTGACTGGGTATTTTGAAGCTACGGAAACATGTAGTTTTCGCGCATGCGTGTTTCCCATTTTATAGACAACGGTTTTATTGGTAATGTGAGATGACGTAGCGGTTTATTCGAAATTCTGACGTGTTAATTTAAGTAGTTATTTCAGTTGTCGTTGTATTTTGTGTGTTGAGTGTTGGCTATTTTCGTTCCGTATATTTCGCGAAATACCAAGCCGCTATGGATTTAGCTGTGATGCTGAGAGAGGTGAGTGAATGTACATGTACATTTATTACTTTATTGGAAGTGCAAGTTGCTTAATTTTTATATTTTGTTGCCTTTTATTGAAATAATTTGTATCAGCTGAAGAACAGAACGCTGGTATCGTTTGCAATTTATTTTATTTTGTTGATTTGTGCACATTGCCTACATTGTGCAATTCGCTGATGTTTTTTTTAAGTTAAAACGGAACGCTGTGCACATGGCATTTTCTTGTAATTTATTTTCGTTAATTTAGCTTATTTTGTTCATTTGTGTACGTTGCGTATATTGTGCAATTCGCTGAAGTTTTTTTTAAGTGTAAAAGGAACGCTGTGCACATGGCATTTTCTTGTAATTTATTTAGTTATTCTAGCTTATTTTGTTTATTTGTGTGCATTGCCTACATTGTGCAATTCTCAGATTTTTTTTTAAGTTAAAACGGAACGGTGTGTACATGGTATCGTTTGTAATTTTAATGCCCTTTTAAAAAAAATTCCTTCTTTCTGGGATGCCATTTTGGTTACGTTTTCGCGGAGCGTGTTGGGAAGGTTATGTAACGCATAAAATGTGTAAGTATTACAACATAAAATGTAAATAATTAATTTAAAGGTAACTGACGAATATTTTAATGATCATAATGTTCGTTTTGCATATTATTTTATTATATTTTTGTGGCAATAGTTTCCATACTAATTTATGGTTTAGAATTGTATGTTTTGTTTACAATAGGTTTTCGCGGAGCGTGTCGGGAAGGTTGCAATGAATTGCAAAGACGTTTCGCAGAAACGCGCCGAATTGGCGATTTTCAGAAAATCGCCAAGCAGTGCGCTAAACCGCATTTTCACCCAATTCCTAAATGAAATACTTATTTGCAGGCTATTAAAAATTATAATTAAACAATTCCAATTATATAATATCAGCCCACCAATAGGTGTTCTTGTGGTTTCTCTCAAGTGTAATGTGTATATGAGCCAGTTTACCTTAAAACGTCCTCAATGGCATCCTTTAGGTAAATAGCCCTCAAGTGTTTTGCAATTATTAAATAAATCGACCACTGTAATATCAAAAACGTAAACTGGAAATTTTCAAAATTTTAACTTATAAAAACAAACATATTTTTACTTACAGAAGCAGTAAAAGAATATATATATATATATAATTCACTATAAATTATAAAAAGAAAACTCTCCATATTACATCTCCAAGCAATGAAAATTCAATTTAAAAACATCATTGAAAAGGTATTTTTCAGAATTTAAAAAAATTTATAGAATTTTCAGTCTTCCTTGCTTTAAACACAGTTAAGGAAAAACTAAATTGCAAAAATGCCAAAGTCAAAAGTAAACTTTTTAAGTATTGAAAAACCAGTTATTGTTATTGATATACTGAAAATTCTATAAATTTTTCTAAATTCTGAAAAATATTTTTTCAATGATGTTTTTATATTGAATTTCCGTTGCTTGGAGATTTAATATGGAGTTTTCTTTTTATAATTTATAGTGAATTATTGCTTTATTACTTTGCAGCTTTAGTGCAAGTCTTGAGCTTATTAATTTACTTTTAATTACTTTCATTATGAATATATATATATATACATACTATTTCATACTACAAATGCTAATTTATTCCTAAAGTTATTGAATAGGATCCCATAATAGTACTTACAAATTATCGCAATCATCTCAGTAAAAGATGCCAAATTTTCAGTATGGCCCAAATTCTGGCAACTATGCATATAAATATTCTTCAAGCAATCATGTTCATAACTACCTTATAATCAAGCAATGTCACTATTTTTGTCCGAGCTCTTTTTATTGTATTCCAAATTTATTTTTTCATAGACAAATCATGATATTTTTTGCCCTTTAATCATAATATTTTTTTAAACTCAATTTTAAAATATCTGGTAAAAACTGCATATTACGGGCCAGTTTGGCGCGTTTTCGGAACGTCGCCAAATTGGTTATTTTCACGCATTTTAGAAAATCACTAACCCATCATATTGCCATATTAGATGGTTACGAATTTGAATGAATCCTGTAAGCATGCATAAAATTTATCATGTAAACATGAAAAAATATCTAAAACAGAAGTTCAATAAAAACGATAAAGTATTTGAAAGTTAATAATTATGTATTTTATGGGATCAATAATATTAAAACTTTTCATAATATCATATACCATTTTTAAGACAGTAGCAAAATGAAGTAAAACGTTTGAGCACGAAATTTAAGAAATTGTAATAAGCAGTAAATCAGGAATAAATGACCGGAAAGCATCAATTCATATTTAAGCTAAAACTTCAAAAAAAAAAAAAAAAATTCAGAAGAAAAAGGAAGATAAAATTCAAAATTTCGATCTACTGAAACATGAGTAAACTACTATATAGTAAAAAAACAAAAAATGCTTAAACAATTTTAACTAAGTAATTTATATTTTTACAATAAATTTTTATTTATAATAAACATTAGAAACTTACATTTGTTTATATCTACACTAAAATGTAATAATACAATGGAGATGAAATTCAAAATGGCGCACTCATCTCAAGCACGTGCTTAACCAAAAATAATGGACACACACCTCCATTCACACAAATCTGTCGAATCTTTCCTTTCAACTAATTTCATATTATTTTTACACTTAGGACATTCGTATATATTCGCAATCAAACCGTAATTCATGCACCATTCTATCACACATCTTTCACCCCTATCTTGCAACCGAATCAAATAAGTAAAATCCACACGTTCAACTCTTTCAATGCCAGCCATTTTGTTCACACAATCTACTAGAAGCACAGTGAAATGATAAAAATTCAAAAAGCCTGCTTAAATACTATAAACTCTAACATTAAACCCTAAAGATTTTCATAACACCAAGAGGTTACCAGACTTGGCGTGATTTCGCTTCATTTGGCGACTGGCCCCTAATCTGCAGTCTAGCCAAATAGTAAATAGCTTTTATGAAATTTGCAATGAATGGAAAAAACTGGTAAAAATTCAGAAGGAATACAATATTTTTGCAACAAAATCGCTAAAGATACAATGAGTTTGGTAGACAGGTGGTGAGCAGCGCTGATTTTATGCCTCTCTCTGATGTTTTTTGGAGAAAAACTGATTGCTATGTATATGAGAACATCATTTAAAATTACAGGAGGATTTCAAGAAAAATGCATTTTTTTAATATAACATATAACCTTTATTTAATAAATAGAATTTGAATTTTTTTTAAATATGTTGATAATATTTGCGGACTAATTAAAATATCAACAGTTTGGGAATTTTAATGAAAAAAGTTGTGAAAAATCGAACTTGCATCTGAAGCAACTTTGACCTTTTCGTCTGTAAAAGACTGCCAAATTGTGCCAAGCCAGTGGTGTTAATATGCAAGTATATCCATAAATACAGTCAGTTCTATTAACGAGATCTTTGGGACTGATGTTTTGTTACTAGCATATTAATATCTGGTTCAGATTTTATGAAAGTAATCTTATTGTTTACTATTTATGCAATTATCTTCAACTTTAAGTATGAAAATTGAACACTGAAAAGGAAATTGAAAAGTAAAAGTTAAAAAAAAAATAATAAATAAATAAATACTTAAAAATGAGATTGAAAAATTAATATTTTTTATTTTATTTTATTTTACGGAGGGGATCCAGCTATACCACTGCTCACTGCCCATTAGTTTATTTCATTATTAAATTATTTTATCAATAACATTTTATCAGGAACCCCTAAAGTATAATTTTGCCTTGTGGACTCAAGTTATGAAATGCTGGTCTAATGAAATAGGTATGAAATGCTGGTCTTTATGTTATATAATGTAAGATAACCTTATTTTAATTCTAAATTTACAATATTTTCTAAATAATTTTATTATTTTAATTATATAGCTATTAGTATAAGCTTTTTAAATACTTTAACTATTATGAAACGCACAATGTTATAAGTAAGAAAAGATTTTAAATTTTCCATTTTGCATAATCCATTCAATATTAAAAGTTAAAATATAACTACACTTCAAAGCACTCCTTAGAATAATCTTTTTAATGAACAGAGATGGCAACTAAAACAAAATTTGAAACTTTTATCAGAAATATGATTCTGATTATTCTTCTGAACAGCAAAGACATTTAATTTCTTAACTCTATATAATATCCACTTTCCAATTAATATTTTTTTAATCAGAAAAAATATCAGACTTTTACATCATAATGATGAAAAATTCTTTACAGGGAAGGCAGGAATCTATAAAAACATCAAAATATTAACTTTCTCATCATTATTAAAAAATTATATTCTACATAATATACTTAAAATTCTTTCAGAGATTATTAAAACCTATTATAACAAACTCTTAATTTTAAAAACCAGCCTTGAAATTTAGCAGAAATTAAACAGACTATTTTAAAGGGCATGATGTGTAGCTTACATACTCCAACTTTTGAAAAAATACAGCAATAACGCTACAACATTTTTTTAAATTTCTGAATCACACATATAAGAGTGATTACTCAACAGAAGTATTTAAATTTTATTTTGACAAAAATTCATATGCTCACAAAAAAGATACTTCCTAATATAATTTATATTTAGACGTGGGACTAATTCAGATGATTTCAGTTAAAAAAAAAATTGAAAAGTAACCTTAAAGGTATTTCACCAACAATAATTCATTTTCAATGCTTCAGTATAGAATATATTTTATTCCCCCAGTTTACTTTTTTTTTCCAATTTATTACAATGAAAAATTGAAAACTGTTTCATACAGTATTTAAATTCCAAAATATTATTTCATTTCTTATTTATTTCAAAAGTCTTTATATGCCTTATTGGGGGGGGGGAAGATAAAGAGCTCAGAAGAATAAATTATGAACAAGCATTATCAACCGAATACATTATTTTCATACACAAGGAAATTAATGATTGCATAACACTATTTTAAATAATATACATCAATTACTTTCATCAAAGAAAAAAATTATCGCAGCAAAATTAAACAGACTATTATTAGACAGACATTCAAGATGACTTTCACAATAATTTTTCTTTTCAAATCATCTGATATTTTTCTTGGAAGTTTGAAACTCTATTTTCGAATCACATAGAAAGTTCATGTTTAATTAAGTAGTTCCAATTACAATTTTCGATAATATACAGAGAATCCAGTTTCAGAGGATTTTTCAGTAGTTGCAGTGAAATATCGTGGTATACGATGAAGGAGGAAACATTTTATTATAGCAACATATTCATCTTTGCAGCAGAAAAGCTTATTAAAATCAACAACATCATATTCATCTATCTGCAAAAAGATTACCACTAAAACAAACAAGCAAACCAAAAATTAAAATAGGGCCAGCATTTTCTGGAGTATGCCGCTGAACTAACAAATTTTAAAAATGCACACAGAAGTTAAATTGCTTAAAATAACTGCAAACACAAAATTTTGCATAAAAATGTATTTCTGCAGAGTACCGCTCTCTTTTTAATCCCGTTTTCAGTATCACTACTTAACTTAAACAAAATTCTTACCTACAGTTATTTGTGAAAATACAAAAACCAAGACAGTTAAACCGAAACTGACAAACCTATTCATTTTGACAAAAAGAGAAATATAAACGAAATTACAAGAATTTTTTTAAATTTTACGCTAAACAGCCACTCAGTTACACTCCGTTCTCATATTATTCCAACATTTACTGCATTGCAAAAGTCCTTCATAGACGCGACCTCTAACAGGAAATCTGCTAACAAAATTGAGAGAACGCAAATCGATAATTGTTCTATCGATGTCACTCTTAAAATGATTTGCTAAGTTATAAACTGTTTAATTTTGTGATTAGAAAAATTAGTATAAGACCAGAAATTATTTTTATCATTAACTCTACCAGAAAATTTTTCTCGTTATTCAGTAGAATTAAAATAATTCCTGAATAAATAATACTTTTGGTGTTGTTAATCCCATTCTCCCACTAACTTCTCAAAGGGGCTTTCAATTCGATGGACTTTTAAGGGCGCCCATGCAGCAGTAACACCACGCATTTACAAACATGCCTTCTATGGAATTCGACACTGGATTCAAAGGATGGCAGCCGGCTCAGCTAATTACCATACCAACCAAAGAAGCTCAATAAATATTACTGACTGCAACATGACCAATGAAAACTGTTCCCAGCGAGGATTTTTGACTATTTGGAGAAATCCACACAAAACCTTAAAGCAAGAAATGCGGAAGTCTAGAAAATTTAAACAGATGGTGGTAAGTTTATAATCAAATCTGACTAATCTAAAACAAATAGTTTGATTAATGTATCAGAAAAATCTCCGTAAAGTAATTTTTCTGCCCAGAGCAAAGTAAAACAAGTCACACTTCTTTCGAAAGACACACCCTTACCCTACCTTTACCATATACCCCCTTCTAATGGCACTGCTGTGTAAATGGAATACATCTGGTCTCATTACATTTTCAGAGACATTTTAGAAACTTTCATGTGACGGATGACATGCAATTTTGAGTATGCTGTATAATTTTAACTGTATATAAATTTATTAAGTTTATTTTAAATGCATTTAAAATAAATTTATATACAGTTAAAGTCCTGTTTAAAAGAGCAAATTCGACAGGTTGCAAATTTGGCAAAAACAGACTTTTCCATCGTGTCTCGTTCACATGGCGAACAAACGTAGTAAACAACATGCCTGACATGCAGTAGACTGCTCACTGGAGTATCAGAGAAATTATCGCATTCTCCAATTCAACCCACATGTGCTCAAGACTCGACCTGAAATTCTCTCAGTTACAAATTTAATTAGCATTTACAAGAATTTCGCCATAAATTTTAACTATTTAAGAATTTGAAAATTTCAATGATTTATGTTATTCATATTATTACTACTCAACGTACTATTTAGTGCATTCTATGTTCAGCTTATCTTATTGAATTGTGAATTTCAACTAGTAAGATATTATGCACGCCCGTTCCCCTCACGCAACTTAATTGTTTTCACGAAAACTTGACTCCCCTTTCCACGGCCGCAGTATCTTCGTCTTCGGGTGGGTGAATTCGCACCTTGTTTTATTTACATACGCAATTGGTCTAAATCACATGCAAAACGAACTGATTAAATCCTAATGTGATTGTGTACCAGTATAACAGAGACCATTAGCATTAAGATTAGAATCTCGCTATCTTTTTGGTCGCCTCTCTTTACTCTCTTCCGCTTTGCTGTAGCAAAATTTGTCAACGGAGGCAGTTCCAACAGACAGACGATTTTATGAGGAGCAGGGTGATCGGACTGAGAAGGGCAAGTTGAACCATACGACAAATCTCAGCTGACACTCACCTGGACGCGTCCACAGTGCATTGGCTGTCGCGACGATGGTTGGAACACAGAAATGTGGCAGATTCGAAGGGTACCGGTGCAACCAGAGTGACTTCAACACGTGTGGATCGACGCATCCGCCGAGAAGCGATGGGGCAGAACCATTTGCCGTCGATTGGTGGCTAGTGGTCTGCACTCATGGATAAGAAGACTGCCATTGACTCCATATCTTAGACGCCAACGTCTGTAATCCATAGCGGCGTGTTCTCAGATGAGTCATCCTTCTGTTTCTCTAATGATAGTCGTCACGTAGGAGTGTGGCGTCGATGTGGAGACAGGTCCAATCCGGCAGCAATGTGTAACGCCCCTCCGAGTAAGAAAGCGGCATCATGGTTTGGGGAGTAATTGCGTACTATTCCAGGTCAGCTCTAGTTCGTATTCAGGACACTATGACGCCCCAACGATATGTAGGTGATGTGCTGCAGCCCCTATCTTCAAGTGCTCAATGCCCTTTATGAGTAGGATAATGCCCAACCACACACTGCTCGCATCAACCAACGTGCTCTGCGTGTATATATATATAAATTAGAAACAAAGTAGTTACTGGACCAAAGAAATATAAAAATACATTCAAATTTAATGGTCGCATGAACAATTTACTGGTTTAAGGAAGCGTAGTCCATAGGCTTTGGCTGAGATTGACATCTGAATGAACATTAATCACTTGATTTGTAGATATAAATACTTTAAAAAATACATGAAAATTAAAAATTAAAAATGATATAGTTGTTTAAGCACTGTCAGATATGAACATGTTTAGGAGGTAAGTAAGCCTGACTTTCACTTAACTATCTTACCTGGCCCACTAGATATGTTTCTGCTCGTCTCAAATTGACATAGGCCGAAAATCTATTATTTCAAATTATTTGTACGTCAGAATACTTAGAGATGTTACCCTTACATATCTAGTTTGCCAAGGAAATGTAAATAAGGTAGTACAAACCAAATTCAAAGCATCAGAAAATTTTGTTGGGTCATAGTCGTGAAAATGGTAAAATTGGCCAAAACAATTTTTTAACCAGAAAACTGTAAACATTAGTGAGTAATAAATGCATACTGAA
The DNA here is from genome assembly GCA_000611955.2 of Stegodyphus mimosarum. Lineage (NCBI taxonomy): Eukaryota > Metazoa > Arthropoda > Arachnida > Araneae > Eresidae > Stegodyphus > Stegodyphus mimosarum. The sequence goes on along the minus strand of KK117074.1, from coordinate 53,035 downwards.
ATATACAGAGTTAAAAAACATTAATCCATGCCTATCAGTGCTCCTGGCCTGACGTTATCAATAATTTTCAAGGATCTCCTTCGAATGAAATGAAAATGAAGCCAAAGTAATCGTGCACGCTGCAGAAGCAAATGGCGGTGAAGAATTTTCAGATACGGAAGAGAAATAAAAAAATTAATCGAGAAATAGTTCACGAAGAATTCGATGATACTAAAACACCAGTCCGCAGTGTGAGCAATGATAATGACTAAGATAAAACTCCTTTAACTTAAGTTAAATGAATTCTTAAAAAAGCGGTGGGGCAGAACCATATGCCATCGATTGGTGGCTAGTCGTCTGCACTTATATGAGCCGTTAAGAAGACTGTAATTGACTCCACATCATCGACGCCAACGTCTGCAATGTTGCCCGACGACGGAATGCCACAGTGGCGTGTTCTCAGATGAGTCACGCTCCCATGATAGTCGTGTGATTTTGAAATGGAGATTGACACAAATGAAGGAAGAAGAATTTGCAACGAGAGACATGAAAAAACTCTGCGCTCCTTTTACTGCAGAACTTTTCAAGGACTGTGTCAGTCACTGCCCCAAGCAAAAATCACGAGCTGTTTTAAAAAATAGTTGTATCACGTATTTATTGAGCAATAACATAAATCCCTTCAATTACCATTTACGTCGCCTCTTTCTTTTAATTACAACAATATTTATGTTTGTCCAAATTATACATACTTTCTTAATTTGAATTATAAACACATTTTTTCCATTGAATGTTACTTTGTGGAAAGCGATTTTGCTGTGAGTGTTATGTATTAATGACGAAACCCCGCGTCCGGCAAAGGTTTACTCTTTATGAATATATAGTATATGATTATAAGTTACAAGTCGGTGGCGTGAACATAAAGCAGCATTGAATACATAAAGATAATAGCAATCGATGAGGCTGACTGAATATATTTTATTCCATGAGAACCACATTCTTAATCTGAATTATTAACTCAGATGGGCGCAATCTGCTCTCCCGCATTTAATCACATTTGTGTCTTTTTACATCATTATGAAGTATAGCAAATAAGAGTACGAACAGGACGTGCCTAAAATGAAAGTTTGATGCATAATGAGTCTGTTTCAATTCACATTTAATCCCTTAAGGTTAATAAGTTCAGGTTCTCAAAATTGAAATTATTATTGGCTGAAGCCTTATGTAAGTGCCTGCGACATGTTGTCAAATGGCGAGGCTTAGAGTAATGTATTTAAGGGACTGCAACAAATTAAATTTAGAACTTTAATTTTATTTAATTTTAATTCGTTAATTAATTTTAATTCATTAAATTTAGAACTTTAATTTACATTTTTTTACCGTATATATATATTTTTTTTAAGGAAGAGGGGGAAAAGTTTAAACAAAAAACTTTACATAATATCAAAATCTTTCAAATAAAGCAAAATCTGTGTTTAATAAAGAAAATGTCGAGAATATAGTTTCAGAAATATAATTTTGTATGTTAAAAACATATAAATGAAATTTAGTATAGGGAAATGTACATAATTTAGTGCGCATAATTAAACTATTGAATCTTGCAACTCGTTTTCTCGCAAAAATTTCACAAAACGTATTTGAGCAACAATTTAAAACTTAGTTAACAGTTCAAAGTTCAAAACTCGCAACTCAATAATTCAGTTCATAGGCACTTGCAATTATGTACTCGATGCGATATTTGCATGCTGTAACTATAAAATGCTGAAAACATATACTATCTATTTATAAGGAATTTTCTTCTTCCTCACCGCGTGTTTTTATGGTGAAATTAGAAGCACGTCCGGCTGGCGGTTGGAAGATTTGGATTTCGGACCCCGGGGAGGGCATAGCTGATTTTTCATGTTTCAATTTAAAAATTCCAATAAACTGTATATAATACATAATTACATAACTCTATATAATACATTACTATGCACATATAATAGTCGTAGATTATTTGTGTCTAGGATTATGAAGATGATTCAAGAGTTAATTGCGAGAAAACGCGGCCCACCAGTTATTTAAAAGTTTGGGGAGATTTTGCTAATGACATGCTCAAATAACGTAGCATTCAGGGTCTCTACAGCAGGATATTGGTGATTCAGATTCCACTGAAATTGTAACAATTACTTTCTCTCGTTCCTCTTTTTGAACAAATTTTTTATTCGACAGTAATAAAACCAATCTTCCAAACGTTTTGAATTAAAACGTTTTTAGATCAAGACTCGAAAAATTATAATGATTAAAAAATCATGAAGATTTGAGTTTTTGAATCTCAGATGTTTTTTTTCAGATTTGAAAGGTTTGAGAGTTATACACTTAATTGTCTCATGCCTAATTAAATTCAAACAATCACGTACTCGACAGAAACCACAGCGAAACGTAAACTCACTAAACCTCTGGAAGGATCATAAGGTAGACTAAATTTAACTGGAATTATGCTTCTTCAAAAAAAAAAAAAAAAA
>KK117074.1:12595-48992 GCA_000611955.2 Stegodyphus mimosarum | reverse complement strand
ACGTAAGGACAGAATAAAAAACTCTCTTCCCCTCCAAAAAATTATAAAACTGATTTAAACTGAAAGGCAAGAGACTGGCTTACTTTCCTGATCTAGCCATCGCATAGTTAGTTTCAGAAAAAAAAAAAAACTTTATTTATTACATATCATGTTCTTTGCACTAAAACCATACAAAAAAGAAAAGAAAAATATCGCAAAATAATTTTAAACTGAGCATATCTTTAGAATTTCCTATACACTATCTCACGCGTTGGAGATAAAAATGTTTTTTTCTGTACAACGTTGCCATTGCTCGCTTTGAAATCCTTGAGTTTGTTAATCGAAAATTCGTTTAGTTTTACAAAATATGAAATCGATAATAAAGCAAATTCCAAATTTCAAATTTGGGCTTCCAGATACCCATATTCGCAGCAGGATTACGTCATTCAAAATTCGATGGCTCTAGGTACCGTCGTTTTATCACAATACGAGAAACATACATACATTTATGCACCTTCTTCATTATTTAATTTCTTTAATACAGGGCTGCAATATTTGGTGGCAACAGTTTGAAAAGTGAACAGACATTTAATGTTTCCGACGTAAAATCGCAAAACGAAAACAATAGTCCTTCAGGGACAAAGCCGCTTTGAACTAAAAATATTAATAAATTTAAATTTAAACTAAATAAATTGCAAAGAGATAAATAAAAATTTAATAAATTATTAAATAAATCATAAATACACTCACGTTTGTGAAAATTGCAACACCATGAAGGACTTACGCGAGTGAGCTGAAATTTTCAGGAAATGCAAAGTAGCGCATGATATGCAAATGATTAGAATTGCAAATCCGTTGCGCATGCGTATGCTGAGCAGCGCCCTCTGAACGGCTGATGGATCCGAATAAATAGACGGCTGTAGCGAGGCGTGTATGGTTATCGGTGGTTATCTGCTAGTGGTAAACGTTAACTCAATCTGTACTTATGCCTCGTCGACGAAAGAGAGCGAGATTTGAACAACTTACAGAGTTTGAACGAGGGAGAATCATCGGCCTTCGTGAAGCTGGATTGTCGTATCGTGCAGTAGCCTCTCGTGTGCAGCGTAACAGCAGCACAGTGATGCGCGTTTGGAAGCAGTGGACGGACGAGTGTCGGACAACTCGGAAATCCGGGAGTGGACCCCGAAATGTGACGTCAGCTCGCGATGATAGACACCTGGTCCGCATGGCGCGGACGGACCGTACAGCTTCCTCTAGACAATTGGCAGCACTGTGGTCAATAGCTACAGGTGTTTCATTGTGTGCTTCATCAATTCGTAGACGTCTGCTGCAGTGTGGACTGCGCGCACGGACTCCTTTATACAGGATCCCCCTAACGCACGACCATCGCCGCCTGCGGCTACAATGGGCCAATCAGCATAGAGACTGGCGTGCTGATTGGCAGCATGTCGTGTTTTCTGACGAATCCCGCTTTAATTTGTGGTACCATGATGGCCGCATTCGTGTCAGACGCTATGCCGGTGAACGCCACCTTCCGGAGTGCATTATCGAACGCCACAGTGGACGAACACCCGGAGTTATGGTCTGGGGCGCCATAGCATATCATAGACGATCTCAATTGCTACGAATTGTGGGCAATCTGAACAGCAACCGGTATATCCGTGAAGTTCTACAGCCCGAAGCTGTTCCCTTCCTTCAAAGCTTGCCAGGCGCTGTATTTCAACAGGACAATGCCCGCCCTCATACTGCTCGGATTGTTAAATCCTTCTTTGCAGCGCAGCAGGTACAGCTTCTTCCTTGGCCTGCGTGTTCCCCGGATATGTCGCCAATTGAACATGTGTGGGATGTCATTGGTCGGCGTCTTGCTCGTGATCCTCGTCCTGTTGCGTCTGCAGACGAACTTTGGGTACGCGTACAAACGATATGGAATGCTCTTCCTCAGTCAGACATTCAAACTTTGTTTGACTCCATGCCACGTCGTGTAGCGGCACTTATTGCGGCGCGTGGTGGCCACACAAAATACTGATTCTGATCTCTTGTTCTTGTTTGTTTGCTTTGAACATTTAATCATTTATTTGTACCACTACCACTCAACTGTGTATTAAATTGCATTCAATTATGACGATTCCTTCTTGGTGTTGCAATTTTCACAAACGTGAGTGTAGTTAATACTGGAATGAAACATCGGACCACATCTTACTTGTGGCTCCACCTCGAATTTCTAGGAACAAAAACCGTTTTGTAATACAACAATGAAAAAAAGTAAAAATTAAAGCTCTACTAATGAGAATAGAGGGAACGTTAAAAACAATATGAGAGTACGAAAGGAAATTTTAACAAAGGAGTGTCTTTGAAGATTCTAAAAAGTGTCTTTAAAAAATAAAGTCAGAAGAATCTAAACACTATCTGATCCGCTGCCCTACCGATATCAGTTTAACTGTTAAGCAGAATGCGAGAAGGAAAAATTTTCCCCGAATCCGTTCTGATAATAACGTGGGAAAAAGCGTGAGGCTCTGTACAACCAGACTTCCTGAATCAATGATTTATTCCAGAGGCTGTTGTTACAAGTGACAGTTTTCGTCCCCTGTATTTGGTTATATCATTCAAAAAAGTCTTAAAGAGTTTTGCAATAGAAAATCACTAGCGTTGGACATACACGACCAAGGTAATCATTTTCAGTACTTTGGGGAACAAAAATTTACCCGCTCTCAGAAATTCATTGCATTTCCCAGAGAATAAGCTTTTGAAATATGGGTGGCGCTTTTTCTTCCCTTAAAGAACCCAAACTCCGTCTAAGGGTTTGTTTCCCGGGGAAAGACATGCATGCATTCAGAAGTTAGAATCGATTTTCAGGACATATTTATTATTAAAATTGAATTTGACCAATCCAATTGTAGTTCATTTACGTAAAAAAAGTGCCCCAGCCCATTTATCTACGGCTCCGGTGCGCTCCGGTTAAAATCACAATTTACCTAAAATATTAAGAAGCTCCGAAGCCGAGCTCCAGTGGACTCCTCCACAATATTTGGAAACAGAACTTTTCCAAACATTGTGACACCAAAGATGCTCAAAGCCATCGAGCATTGTCATCTGCTAACAAAAAATCTGGGCCAACAACGACTCTAAACAACCTTAAATGGAGCTTCAAGTGTTCGTCTGCATATTTATCTTTCTCTCTAACCCTTATGTGTACCTATTCATAAAAATATGTATATTAATGCTAGAGAAAATTTGTTGCCTTGTCTAATAGCTATGAAGTCTGTTTTCATTGGGTTGTAAGATTATTATCAGTTTGTGTAACCATAATTTCAGCCTTTACTGTCACTTCTCCTTTGCCTTTCCGTATCAGAATGTAAATTAGTTTGCGAGTATTTAAGCTGAGGTTTTCGGATTATGAGACCATGCTTCTGCCTCTCGAGGCCACGATACTAGTTGAAGCTCTGATAGGACTGTATTTATTCGACTTGGCGTCATAGCTGCCGACATTTAAATTGTTGCATCGGTATAAATTTTGAGTCAACTTCGAGTTAAATCAATGTGCAGTATTTGATTACTAGATTTAGTTTTAATTCGAATTTGACTCTTACTTTAAGTTACACAGCCACAAGTGGTGGTTATGCATTATCAAGCCCGAGTCGTGCCTCTACGTTAAAGTTCTAGTTAAATAAAAAAGTTGTTTTCAACCTTTTCAAGACTGTGTAGTTCTTTTCAGACGAAACGATAATTCGTTGCAAGTCTGTTAAGAGTTTGATGCTAGTTTAAGCTATCAAAGCAAGTTAAACTCTATAGGGTTAATGCCCATGCAAGTTTTATTGGTACTTTCAGTACTTTGGGGGGAATAAAAATTTACCCGCTCTCAGAAATTCATTGCATTTCCTAGAGAATAAGCTTTGAAATGTGGGTGGTGCTTTTTCTTTACAGAGTCGTTGTCATTGCATCATCAATATTTTTGTTCTCTACGAAAGAACAAAATTTTTTATATTTGAACAAAATTTTTTAATAAAGTTTTTATAAAGTTGTGTTGTCTTCGTGCTTGCAAGCAAAAGCCATTCGTAAAAATTGTATCTTTTGCAATGAATAAAGCTTGGAAATCTTTGACACAGTAATTGTAGTTTAATAAAATTTATTCAAATAAATTCCTATGTGCGTATTTAAAGTTTCGATTAACGCCATTATCCCTAAGTTACCTTAATATTCCCAGCTCTGGTGAATTGAGTCATATGTTTCTGTTTTATTCCATCATCAACATTTCTATCAGGTTTTGAAAACATTTTAAATAAATAAAGGAAGCAAATCAAATATAAATGCAATGTTTTGCCAAAAGTCTAACTGAGAAATGACAGGCGCAAACTTCCGAGTGTTACTGAATGAATTGATGGTCATGTAGGAATAAATCGACTAACCCTATGGTAAACAGAAGGTGTCCCTGCTTTCAGTCAACAATCAACAGTTAACAGACAGTCGATGAAAGAAACGTTGGATTATTGGATGTGCCAAATTGATTGAATGCCGAATTTTTATTGTATAACTTTTAATCGAATAAAGGGATATCGATTTAGCAGCTAAATAAAGTTAAACTGCATTAAACGCAGGCTTTCGAATTCATTTTAACAAACCGTAGCTTGAAACCAATGCTTCAGCATTAAATTTTTCTAATGTAAAGAAAAAGGGATCTAATATATATATTTTAAATTCGCGTTCGAAAGCAAAACCTGCTGGCATATCTTTATCAATATTTGTAAAGGGTCACACAAAATTTGAGTTAATTTTATCTCGAATAATTTTAATCCACCAGAAAAGACTTTTTGGGAAGAAGCGATGAAATCAGCCATCTTCTATAACCATTCAAGCTTAGTATATTTTTACTAAAATGTATCAGGTAACAAAAATTATCGAAATCTGAAGGTCTACCTTATTTGATTCATTTCTTAAAATCGTCGTCTTTGTCTATTTCACTAAGCATAGCTATCTGCCTGAGGGGAAAGATGGCTTCTTGGAAGACTTTCTGAGGAAATTGACTTGGACACACTTTACAGATAGGAAATCCACAAAAACGCCCCTGCAGCCAGCCTATTCGCCTTGAATCGAACACAGGTTACGTGACTACCAGCGTTCCGTGACTTTGCCGTTCGGCTAGTGGTGAGCTTCTTAAAACGGAATTCAGGTCTACTAATTCAAAACCCATTTAGTTGCATTCCCATTTCAATCTCTTTGGAATATTCTACATTTGCCTAATAATATCTTTTAAAACAAAACTTGAATGAAAGATTTTCGTTTATCATGCCACTTCGAAACGAACCCCATAAATGCTTAAGAAACATTTCATTCTAGTCAGAGTAGAAAGTTACTTGGCTTGTAATTATGAGACTGCTATTATCTTGAAAACTGGTTAACAGGCTTGATCATTTTTCCCCCTGTTTATCTACAGGTTGCACTTTAAAAGGCTTGAAGATATGTCATGGCTTTGGCATATCGAGGACACAACCAAAATTTTAAAATGCCATTCAATAAAAATTAAGCCTGTTCGTTGCTCAACCAGCGTTTTTCAAGTACATATTCGCATGCTTCGTTAGCTGAAAAAAATTAAAAAATAGAAATTCATCAAAAAAGAAAAGAATGCTGGAACACATACTGGGGCCATTCAAGCAAAAAGAAATAACAAAATAACTCATTAAAAAATACCATTTTGCTTTATGAGTTCATAATTGTATTATGTATCAAAATAAGCAGAAATGAGCCTTTTGTTTCCCTTTTTTTAAAAGATATAATCAATCGCTGCCACCCCTGCTATGCGAACTTTAGATATGAATTTACTAACGGAACCAAGGAAAGATAATAGAAACGTTCTTGAGTCATTTCGATTTCCTGTTTAATTATGTAATTCCTGTTTGTAATAAATAGTTTTGACACAGGAAATAAATTTCAGTAACCTGTAACACTTCGGATTTTACATAACTGTGTCTATAATCACATCAAAAGCTTGAATACGCAATATTTTCCTGTAGTTGGGCCGAAGGCTGTAAATTTCTGTATTTTTATGTAAAAAAAATAAAGCATGTTCATTAAGCATGTTCTCACTTGCAAATGCATGAAAACAAAAGCTTTGTACATATTAAATTATGTTGTTTAACGGTTAGAAGAATCATTGACAGGAATGAAGGTTTTATTAAGAACGGACTCAAGAACTTTTACATAGATTTAATATACAAGAAAATAAAATTTTTTCTGAAGATATAAATAGAGGAAAAATTTTTATGAAAGTTTCTATGCTAGGCTTAGAGCCAAAGGAAGATAATCTTAAAGTCTAACGATTCAATAGAGAGTCGCACGATATAAATTATAGTATTATATGATGATGATGATGAAAATAATAATAATAATAATAATAATATAATTACAGTTTTATTTAAGATAATAATATAGCGCATTTTAATACAAGCTCTCACTGAAGAAAAAAATGCCTTCTTATTCATATACATTCCACCACAGAGAAATGAGAAAAGTGTTGTTTAAAACTTTTGGTAACGTATTATAATTCAATCACACTAATTTTCTTTCTCACATTAAACAAAGTACCCGGCATGATCTCTTGTATAGCCTGCTTTTAATCCAGTTTTGTAAACACTGGAAGACGTCAGATTTTATTAGGATGAAAGAATATACTTTTATGCTTAAATAACTTCATAATAAACAAAAGACATAGTTTTAAGGGCATAATTTAAGTTTTCTGGATGGCATTCTTGGTATAGGCTCAATATATATACAAAGTACCACATATATTTGTCTTAATAATTTAAAGAACTTCTCTTAGTTAAAACATTTGTGAAAATATATTTTTAAAAAGATTCATATGTAAATCGCGAATTTCATAAAATATCACCAAGTTTAATTTTGCAAACCTCTTAAATAAAGAATTTGGCATACATACCTCTTAAATAAAGAATAAAGAGAAATTTTCCGACAACAAACGTCTGTGACACGTTCTTTGGAATGTATTTTGTAAGATATTCACAAAAGGACATCTGGCAAATTGAGATGATGAGAACAGCAGACGCAGCTTCACGTACTTTTAATTCGTGCACATGCACTTCAGTCTCAGGTGAAAGACATGAATAAACAGTAAAATGATTATTTGTTCTTGAGCCATATGTATCGTAAGCCATTTCGGCATTTCGTTTCGAAGGCGGCTTTTTATGTTGGTACGTCATCAACCACAGGGATTGGTACTAATTTTGGATATTTTATTTTGAGCACTTCTTATGAGTTAACCTTTCTTTCTACTAAGGACTCTCTTCCGACGCAGACATCATTTTCTCCTCCCCAGAGCGTTTTAAAAGGTAAAAAAACCAGAAATAAACAGTGGCAAAATAACAAAACGTTATGTTCCGAAATTTTGGAATTACCTGTTATACAGCATGTATAATAGTGATTCTCTGTTTATGGATACCTACACCAGGTAAATAATTTTCAAACCACTTATTGCAAATCTTGAACTCCATTAAGTTGATTAAAGCTTCAGTGAAAAGCAATCGATTTAGAAAAACGTTGTTCGAATTTAGATTGCTATCAAATTTTTTGCTTGAAGATAATATAAACGAAAATTTCAGTGAATGAGCAAAATATTACCGATATGCCGTTTGTCATGTTTCTCTTATCAGCCTAAAATAAGTTCATTATCATTTTTCATTTTCGTAAAGATTTAGTTTATTTTTTCGTACTTACGAACTTTAAAGTGCAGATAGAGAAAAGAGTAATTCGACTCAAATTTTAAGCAAAGTTTGAGAACAACGTGTTTCAGTCAATCAATCACTACGCAAACTATTATCGAAATTGTTTATGACATTTTTATGTTTATGTGCTAAATCAATCTTATGATCTTATAATTTTTCACTAACGTAAAATTATATTTCATTATTAATATTCAAAATGCATTTGATTAAAACATTGATAACTGGTTGAATTTATAGAATAATACTTTATTAATAAATAATTTAATTGACTGAATTTTATCTTTATTTCAATATTTAATTAAATTAAACATAAGTAAAAACTTAAAATTTTTTATTTAGTTATTTTTAGGTTAGTTTAGCTAGCTAAAGAACTATCATAAATGAAAGACGTAATTTTCTAAACTTAAGCTCAGTATTAACGCTTAAAAAGAAGACTGATAGTGAAATTAATAACAAAGATTCCTTTTTATCCACTTCAAAATTAAAAAAATAATAATGCCCGTTCGAATTCAGAAATGCATTGAAAAGGAAATCAAAACTGCTTGACTTTAAAAAAACGGAAAGGAAATTATTTCCTTTTCAAAATCGCTGAAACAACCTTGTATTTGGCCCCTGATGAGGAGGGACCTGTAGCTGCCCTCGGAATCGATTGCGTGTTTTAATAAATATACGCCAAATACAAGGTTGTTTCAGCGGTTTTGATTGTCACACTGGCGTGTTTCTCTTCAATTCTTATTTCCTTTTGTTTGAAAATGAGCAATTTGAAAACAGTTAAGAATACGTATCAATAGTTCATAGAATTACTGTACAAAAACCCATCGTAATTAACATGTTCTTACTTAAAGCTATTTTAAAGCGGGTAGTAAAGATCATAAAATCTGAAAATTTGAAATCGAATATTGTGAAATTAACTGAAAGAGGATATTTTATGCCCACTTCAGTATTAAAAGAAGTTTTCGAATCACATGTTAAGGTGAGATACATAAAAGGCATTCCATTTCGAACTTGCAGCTTCATTGTGAATAAGGAGTACTATCAGCAGCATCATGCCATTTAAAAAGGTCATAAATAGGTCAGGTAAATGGACCGGTGAAGCAGGGCGAAAAGCTTGGTTAATGACCTGTTGTTTATACGAGCATCAGTTGAATGCGAGTGTAACGAAGTAGTATTTTGAACACGTATTCATTATTCTACATGTACACATGCCTCGTGGTTGTGATTTTTAACACCTGGAAGAAATTCTACTATTCTACTATTTCATGTATCATGTGATCATTCTTACCTTTTAAGTTATAAAAAAAATATGATCAGGGTATTAAACTGAACAAAAAAAATTTTTTTAAACACTTTCATACTTTTTAGTAGCAACAAGATAATTGTTATTACGTATAACGAATCATCTGAGACCTACAATAAAATTTGCTTGATAAAGAATACTCTTTGACACTAAAGCAGATACACAAATATGCAGTTAAATAGAAAAATTCCGTGCTCACATGAGTATAAAAATCTTAGTAAAAAAGCTGTTTTATACAGGAAATATGTAGTGGTAGATATTTTTTAATTGATTCAGTGCCCTTCATAATTATCTTTTGTATGAAACAGCTTGGGTTTCATTTTATTGCATTTTACAGTAAGAATTCATTTTTTCGTAATCAGTAAACCGGCATGCTTTAATGTCATTTCATTCTATGAATGTCCGGCAAAATTCATCGCCTTGAGTAGTTCAAATATTATATTTTTAAATGTTTTTTCCAAATATTTCGATATTCGTCTAATAATTTGTTGCGCACCATTTTAAAGAATATGTTTATTCCAGTATCCTGAAACTGTACTTGCGCAGTTTGATTTAATTTGTTAGCCCAGAAGGGCTATTAATCTCGTTTTGGCATTTTGCGTTGAATCACTATAAGCGGCGTATCACTTTTCAAACTTTTGCCACCAAATATTATCGCCTGTGTTATATTTAAAGAAATTAAATAATGAAGAATCTGCATAAATGTGGGTATGTTTCTCGCATTGTGATAAAACAACGGTACCTAGAGCCATCAAATTATTACTAACGTAATCTTCCACCGAATATGGGCATCTGGAAGTCGAAATTTGGAATTTGTTTTATTATCTATTCAATATTTTGTAAAGCATTTATAAGTTTTGATTAAGAAACTCAACGATTTCAAAGTAAGCAATGGCAACACTGTACGGAAAAGAAAAAAAAAATCATTTTGATCTCCAGCTCGCGAAACTATGTATCGGAAATTCTAAAGATAGGCTTATTTTAAAACTATTTTGCGATATTGCTGTTGAATTGATTTTTTTGGTTTAAGTGCAACGAATATTATATTTAATAAATAAAAATAACTCGCAAAACATTAAAAAAAAAGCGCCCCTTTGGACGTAATGTATAATCTGAAAGCTTTCAGATTTTATTTATTTATTGGTCTAAAGAAATGATAGCACTAAAATATACACGAACGAGGTTTACTAAGCTGACCCACTCTTTGAGAAAAAAAAACATTATTTAAAAGAATTTGAAACTAAAAAAAATTGGAACTTTTTGATAGCCTGTTAAATCGAATATTCGTGAAATATGAATATTTTGCTTGAATTTTATTGAAAATATGAAAGATATTGATTAAGTCGAGAAATTCGTTAAATCTGTATTTATTAAATTGAGAGCTGTATTACATTAACAGTATTAATCTTCTTAACTCCCAAAATCTGGAAGTTTAGCATGGGATGTTTACATGACAGAATGTAAAAAATAGTAAGTGGGAAGGTAAAGGAAAAATCTAGTATCAAACCTTTTTCAAAGCTAAAAGAGCGATTGAAAACGAAAAGAGCAAAATGCATGCTTCCTCCCCCCCCCCTTGTTTTTCATCTATTTCCGAATTTATTTAGTCATAGAAGTTTCGTAGAATCTTTTGAGTTTCCTCGTGGAACAGATTTCATCATTTTGGTTAACATTTAATTTAGAAAGAGGAAAACAAAATTTATTATAATACCCAAACATATATATATATCATAAATGAATGTTTAATATTTGGAAATTAACAAAAAGTACAATTTAGAATTTTTTAAAATTTTTATTATTATTTTTTTTTAATATCTTACGCTGTAGAAGAAGCGCTTTTTTGTAACAGTTGTATCCAATGTACCCAATGGCCTTGTATCTTCTCACTTTTCCTTCCATGCGGCATAAAATGAGAGTTTGCTTGAAGTGTTAAACAAATATTGGGAAAGAAAACACCCAGAAATGTCGCGTGCGTTAGATTTTTCTAAACGATAATGAAAGTTAAACATACAATGTGTTATTCTCTCTTAACGGTTAAATGCTAGAATTGACACTAGAAGATAGGCAAAAAATAGGCTGAGGAAATATTTTGAAGAAAAGACTTCAAAACATTGTACATGTTTATTACGCTCCAGTGATGAACTACCATTTGATGCTCAGTACATATTTGTGCGCTTTGGTAACTACAAAATTAGAGCACACTTTTATATCAGCTGCGAAATTCTGCTTTTTCTTTCCTTTCTTTTCTTTTTACTCCCTCCTCCAACTGATATTTTATATTAAAATATTTTATCGCATTATTTCACTTTCTGAGGATATAATTAATAATCAGGATTAATAACTACCATTGCTATGATTTTATGCAATATTTTCCCAGTTATTTTGGCATTTGAACAATCCGTGTAAAAATAAGGCACGAATATTACAAAATTCTCATATCATTTATATTTAAGATAGAATATTTGCGAATATATTCCAGTTCTTTTCTGTTGGTTACCCTTAAGGGAAAAAGAAAACAGTTTCTGTAACATTTGGAGTATAATTTTATTTCGGTTGTAGTCGCCATCTTTCAAGTAAAAACTTTTATTACAGAAAGCAAGAATTGGCTTATTGCCATGCTACAAAAAGGAATTTTTTCTGCCTATTTAAAATATAAAGTATCATATAATAACTAAGCAAATAATCAAACCATTACTTATTTAATTATTTTGTTGATTCGAATTTTTTTAGGATTTTTCTATTTAATTGCGTAAATATTTTCTAACATTAACTGTAAAACATCGTAAGTTAATTTTTTTAATTAAAGGAGTTACTCTTTTAATTAGTTTTAATTAGCTAACTGATTAGATAATAAAATGAATAACTCCGCATTCACACGAGTTCTTAAAAGGGTTATTAAAGGTCTACTAACTTTGTAAATATTCTTGAAATAACGTATACGTATTTTCTAGAAATTGTGCAGAGTAAAACTGAAATAAATCTTCATACGTCTTAACACAGAAATATGAGAGGAAAAATTCGAATTCCGAAATCACCCATATATATACATATATATATATATATGTGTGTGTGTGTGGCATATATATGGCTTTACGCTCTTGAGAATATTCATTATTGAAGTTTTAAAAATTACAAAATAGAGACGAATCTGCGCGTGTGCTGCTAGATTGAAAATGATAAAAATGAAAAGTAAAGGTCGGAACGAAAATGAATAAAATTCTGTTCCGGCAGTATGAAGGTCTAACCTTCTCTCTCCGGGTAAAAGTTACCAAACTGAATAACCCCAAATCGAAGAAACTTTCGAAAACGGAATCGTTAAATGAAAATTAAAATTATGTAAAAGAAAATATTTTAAAAATTGTGGAACATGATACATAACAAAAACAAAATAATTTCTTTTTATTAATCTCCTCTGTTTAATCCTTCAAGCAGAACTTGTCAAGGGAAAGTAATTTGAAGCCTTAAACCAATTTGATTAATGAGTTCCGAATACATGTTTCGTTCCTCGTAACCATTATATGTATAGATATATATATATATACAGAGAGAGAGAGAAAACAACATTAACAAAACTCACAAGACGATTTTAATAAAACAAATTTGAAAAATTGTAACCAAAAACAGCAATACACATATATCTTTCGCAATATTTATTGTGTTACAATATACAATATTAGAAATCTTAAAATAATATCTCCCCCCCCGCACACACACACACATATAGGTATTATAAGGCATTTTCCCCCTTTTTACGTCATGTCTTCGTGGTGTAAATGGATAGCACATCTGGCCAGCAAGCGAGAGGTCCAGTGTTCGAATCCCGGCGAAGGCACTGTGTATTTTTCATGTTTCCTATTCATAACCTAATGACTTTACAAGTGGCGTCCGAATTAAAAGGCGGCGGATGATAACTCGTGGCCACCAGAATTTGGCAAATAGGTTGCAGCATCTCCAATCACCCTTTAAAAGAGGGAATATATAAGGTATTTTGTTCCTCCTTTCAGTGTGCCTTCATGGTCTAACTGGATAACATGCCCAGCTAGCATCGAAAGGTTCGGTTTTCGAATTTGCACATTCTTCATGTCTCCTATTTCAAAAAATCTGATGACTCTTGAAGTGCGGCCGAACCTAAAGGTGGTGGGCGATAATTCGTGACCAACAAGGTTTGATAGTTAGGTCCCCTTATTCCCAGTCACCCTTTAAAAAAATGTGGCGTATATAAGGGCCCTTTCTCTATCTTTACTGCGTGCCTTCGGGGTGTAACTGGATAGCACGTCCAGCTAGCAATCGGGAGGTCCGGATTCAAATCCCGGCGATGGAATTGCATATTTTCCCCGTCTTCGATAAACCTAATGGTTTCATTTGGTTTATTTGATTATGGCAAAACATTCGAGAGCTACCTACCTAAGTGAAGGGATCTCTCTTGGAGGACTTTCTAAGAGAAATTGGTTCGTATACACGGTACACATATAGAAAGCCACGAAAACGCCCATGCAACCAGTCCATTCACCGGAATTCGGACCCCGGACCAAACTGCCAATGTTCAACGATATATATATTATTTTATAATTATTAATATTGCAACCCAGTGTTTAAGAACAAATTGTTATATTATTCTTTTTTGAACTCTATTTTAAAGTATTAATGTAAGAAACTGTCTTTCTTCACTCTTAAAAGAATTCTTCACATCGTTTTAGCTGAACCAGAGCTAAAGAATCAAGTTAATTTCTAAATTTTAAACTGCTTCGTAGCGTAAATACATTGAAACTAATAACAAATAAAAATTTCTAACTTTTTAAACTGTTTCATAGTGTCAGAATTTCACATTGAAACTAATAACAGATAAACAATTTTTAACTTTTAAACTGCTTCATAGTGTAAGAATCTTGCATTGATACTAACAATAAATAAAACAAAATAAGGATACTAATTTTATATTTTTTACTGAATTCATTTTGAATGCATATATCATAGTAAAAGTAGCAAATTTTTCAATGCAAAAAATGGCAAAATTCGCGAAGTACCAATTTGTATTTAATATTTCGCGGTCACCAGGGGCTCACGCCAGTATTCCTAGTGGGGTGAAGAAAAAAGAAAAAAATTAGCTATATAGAATTAAAAGAAATAACAATATATGAAATTCCTGCATCCACGTTGCATGCTTTTAAAATTAGAAAAAAAATTGCACTGTTCTACATCAGAACTGTTTGTCGACATTGAAAGACAATGGAGAGTTATTTTATGTAACTTTGATAAATGACCTTTCTTTTTCAGGTAAACCTAGCAAAACTTGAGGGTAATAATAATGTTCATAGTTCTGATTTGGAATAAGATTACTTTAAAACGTATTTTTTGCATAAATGTTAGAAGATTTCACATAAATTCTGATGGAAGATAGTAATAATTTTATTTAAATGCGAAAAATAATATATAAATTGGAAATTCAAGGAGGGGAAAGTCTATATTCAGCACTAGCGGGAAAAAAAATGATATTCACAAAATGTCAGAAAATTTTCTAAAAGTCGAAAAAATAACTGCAGTTAAAGCACAAAATAAAAAGTCGAAAAAATAACTAAAAAAAAATAACTAAAAAAAGTAAACTTTAACTCTAAAAGTCGAAAAAGTAACTGCAGTTAAAGCACAAAATAAATTCAAATGTTTTAAATTACTTAATTATGAATTCCCTACTTTCTTTTGTCTTCCGTCGTATGATAACAGTTTTCAAACTCATATTTCGAAGCAGAACAACTTCACAGAATATGTCATAAGTATCACTCATGCAGCCATATGTAAAAGATGAAGTGAATGAAACAATATGAAATTTAGAATTTCAGGTATTTTATAGCTATAAGCTATTTAAAAAAGAGGGACTAGACCATGTATTCGATTTATAAAAAGTAAAACAGGGCTCTATGCCTGAGTTTCATCTCAAAACTGATCAAAAACAAGGGCGCGACAGGAATGCAGTCGCAATGAAAATACGTTATAACTTTTTTAGAAATCATGTCAAGAAATTTAGGGTATATGCACGATGTAGAAATTACATCATAAATCTGTACTTTAAAAAAATCCCGTTAACGTTATAATGATACCTATAACGCATCGCATTTTGAAAATTTTTCACCAAGCCAAGCAAACGATTTTGAACGCTGAGCGTTTTAATCCCTCCCCCCCATTCATTTGAAAACAACTGTTCCAAGTGCGTTCGTTACACAGCAGATAGTTGCCCGCGAACATTTCTTTACGCTGGTTAGTAGGGCCAAAATTTCTCTTCCGAAAACAAGTGTCTGAACTGAAGCATATACCCTACTCTTCAGATTTGTCTTCTTGGTAATATTTTCTCTCTGCGTAATTAAACTTCCTCTCAAAGAAAAATCTCCTTCCCCTCCGACATTGAAGAGATCCAAAGAACTGCGACATTCGCTCTTAAAGCTATACCCAAAACAGATTTTAGCAACTGCTTGCATTAACGCTAAAAGATTATATTATAATAATGCACTATATCACTGCCTACGACTTTAATTCTCTTAAAATGCACTGTCATTATTTACTCGTTATGCTAGTTATTAATTAACATGAGTTATATTTTCGGAATATACATTATATTTCAATCCATTCAATGATGGTATAAATAAAATCTAGTTTTTACAATGCCATGTTATGTGTTTTACAATTATGTTTTATAACCAAATGAAAAGAATGAACCTAGATTTCTAATATCCTGTTAAAGGAGCCATGTTCGAAAAGAATATTTTAGTAACGATGGCAATTACAAATGAAGAAATTTTATTGTCTAATAAAAGTATAATTTTCGAAAGCTTATTTAATTATGTGGAAAAACTCAAAATTTATCCTTATGTAAAATTATTCAGTTTCAAAATTTTAGCTATTACTTAATTTTTTTCACCGTAAAAACATTCTCGGGAAAATGCTTATTGTTCTGTGCAATCAAAGCAAGAGTAAATATATGCTGATTTTCACATAAAAAAAATTGTGTCGAAGATTGCAAAAGATTTCGAAATACGTATTTGTAGACAGAACGGAGGAGAAGAAGTATACCGACAAACGCAACCTCAATCTGTCGCGGGCGTTGCTTCAACGGATTGCATAACGAGACGTAATGAAAGCATGTGTGAAATGTTGAAAAGAAAAGAAAAATAATTTCTCATTTAATTTTCTTCGTAACTGCAGCAAACGCAGAGATTTTTCCTATTTTATATCGCCGTTAAGAAGCGCGTTTTGGATTAAGAACAGGCGACGAGATTTTTACAGCGCTCTGGAACAAAGCTATTGGAATGGCTGAAAAAAAGTAATATGCCACATTTCATTATTATTCTTATTTTAACTTAATTAATTCTTACTTTAACATAATTCTATCAGCATTAAACACTGAAACACGAATAATTTCTGTTATAAGTTTGAAATAATATTATTATAACAGGAACTTTATATTATGCCGATAATAAATGTTATTCTTCAGTTAAATGTTCCTTAATTGAACATTTGTTTCCTCGAATCGGCGACAAAAAGCTTTATACAGGGGTCCGGTAGAAAAATCACCAGGGTTTAAAACAAAAATTAAAAGAGAAAAAGAGATCGATTTCCAAATTTTACTTACCATCATACGGAATAATGTTTGGGTCTTGTCGTCATTTTGTTTAAAAGATAATATTGTCGAAATGTTTTTATTACGGATTTCTGCATTCTTGAAATCTATCTACATGTTCTCCATAGCGCTTTTCACACCTGTATATCCGCGATGCCAATGCGAAGAGCATCTTTTAGTTCATCAACTGCCCCAGTAATGGCCAAATAAATAAAGACCGCTGAAAACACAGGAAATTCGACCAATAGTCCAAATCCTGGAGAACGACTCGGCTGCAAGGGCTTTTCACTATTATTTTCATGCGCAAAGTGAATACGAGTCAGTTTCTCACAGAAAGTCTTTCTCGAAAATATTCCTTCCTTAAGGAAGATAACCCTCCCATATTTTAAATAAAATCAAACATTTCCTTAGCTGTTTGCCATATTGAGGAGTTCAGATTTCAGGATCCCCAAAGAAACAGGTATTTCTCCAAAGAATGTCTCCAGGCCGCATCAGTTCGCAATGTAGTTACATTGCATGGGCGGCATTATATTCTTTGAGATTAATTAAGAAACTCGAGGATGTTATTTCTTTCTGAAATTGTAGTGATAGTTCCTTCCGTCAAAGTCGTCCAATCTTTCTTAAATGTTGAATTTTCAACAAAACTGTGCTATTCAAATTTATTTATAGGTATGGGATTTTGCGAATTTCTAGCTACTCCATTGCTTCCTTGTGCAATTTTTTGCTGCTTTAGTTTTTTTTAACATATTTTAAAATGCGTGTGTTTTAATAACACATATTGGTTATAATTAATTTGAAATAAAAAGTAATAATTTATTTGGGTTTGAATAAAAGTTGGCAAATGGTAGGCCTACGATCGTAGCTCTTGAGTGCACATGCGCTCAGCTTTCACCATTAATTGACAGTGTTTTCAGTGTGTATGTGACTAACTGATTGCTTTATATGTGTTTAATTTATTGCTTTATATGTTAACAGCATTGTAAAGTTTAAGTCAGGTTACAGCTGCTGTGTTAACTGTGAATTATGGATAATGTAAAAAAAATTTAGCTTTGCATTTTAGAATGAATTGATGATTAGAAAGAATGAAAACAGGAAAAAAAAAAGCTTGTAGCAAATTGTGTAAATGTGAACGAAATGAGGGTTCATAAAATGAGATACATTGTGATGACCTCAGAGATCACGTGTCTTACGTATAATTAATGTAAATAAACAAGGTAGATGACCTCAAAATCATGTGACTTATGCATAACTAATGTAAACAAACCAGGTCCATATTCCTCTTCTTCTCTTGCAAATGTATTTCATTGTTTAAAAGAAATGTATGTGGGGAGATTAAATAAATGGTTTCTTAGAGAGTTCTCATTGTGTTTGCTTTATAACACATTTTATTTCAAATGTTACTTTATTAATTTAAATGAAAAATGTTTAGAATAACTTACACAGTCCAGTCACATTAATGTGACCACCACGTACTTTCCATGTCAGAGTTAAATAACCAATCACAGAAGGCAGGTGGCAGCACAGTGCAGTTGAGCGTATATAAAGGGTGTGTGAGGGCTTCGGAAAACATTTCAATCGTTGGCGTAATGCAGAAACGAAGCGATTTATCCGACTTCCAAAAGGGCATGATCATTGGCTTTCGGGCCAAGGGTGGAAGCATTTCCGAAACGGCTGAGTTTGTGAACTGTTCGCGTGCCGCCGTGGTAAAAGTGTACCGTGCATGGCAAAATGGGACTGTCCAAAATCAGCGACGTGGCAAATGTGGTGCACCACGGGCCATAGATGACAGAGGCGAACGACGGTTGCGGAGATGCGTTCGGGCAGATAGACGGGCTACCGTTGAGCAACTGACCACCAAAATGAACCAAGGGGCTACCAAAAGTGTCTCCCAAAGTACTATTCAGCGAACATTGCTGCGTCTGGGCCTCCGAAGCAGACGCCTGGTTCGTGCACCTATGCTGACTGCTGTTCATCGACGGCGAAGGCTAGAATTTGCACGCCAGTACAGCAGCTGGACGTCCACTGAGTGGCGACAGGTTGCGTTTTCGGATGAATCGCGTTTTATGCTCCATCGGACAGATGGACGTTGGCGTATAAGGCGTGAAACCTCTGAAAGGAACCACCCTGCAACCATTGCCGGAACGGTCCAAGCTGGAGGCGGGAGCATTATGGTCTGGGGAATGTTTTCCTGGCATTCTCTAGGTTCACTGATCATTGTGGAAGGCACAATGGATCAATACAAGTACGCATCTGTCCTTGCGGACCATGTTCACCCCTACATGCGCATTGTTTTTCCTCAGGATGATGGCATCTTCCAGCAGGACAATGCGAGGTGCCATACAGCTGCCAGTGTACGTGCGTGGTTCGAAGAGCACCAGGATGAGTTTACCGTCCTCCCCTGGCCAGCAAACTCACCTGACTTAAACCCAATCGAGCATCTGTGGGACCATCTCGATCGAGTTGTTCGCGCCATGGATCCTCAACCGCGTAATCTAGCGCAGCTGGCCACGGCATTAGAGTCGGCATGGCTCAACATCCCAGAGAACACCTTCAGGGACCTATGTGACTCTCTTCCTGCACGTCTCGCAGCAGTCCGCTCTGCGAAAGGTGGTTATTCTGGCTTTTGACAGATGGTCACATTAATGTGACTGGACTGTGTATATATAGACAAAACCAAACAAATTCAAAATTTTAGAAGACATAAATTTTCTTTATAATTAAAATAACTATTTCACTGTATCTAAAAAACTCCCAAGATATCATACTTTACACCATTTTCTTTAATAAAATTCTATAAAAAAATTCAAAATTAAGTTCTAAGAGCATCTTTTACTTCGTTAGCATATATGTCATTAATGTTTTTCTTTTCCATGCTTATGGTACTTTTTTTTAAGTATAATTTCAAGTCTTAATATTTGGCAGCGCTAATATTTTTTTTGATTTTAAAAGACTAAGTTAATGTATCTGGCATCAGTAGAGGATGTTCCGATTTTTGAGAAAGTGGTAGTGCCTGCTATGATAAAATGTTCTTTAATGCAGTTTTTTTAAGCATTAATTTTCATCGTTTCTTTTTGAAGTAGCTGTTGCTTAGAAAATATAACTTTTAGAAATTATCAACGACTGGTAGCAGAAGAGTGGTGGTTAACTTTCATGTAGAACAATGATGTCGTTTAGGCTTAAGAACATCGCTGACATCTTTGACAGGTCAATCCGATTTACATAATATTCTGTGAATATAGGTTGGAAAAGAAGGAAATATGACGCATAATAGGATAAATTTGACTCACATAGAAAATTAGCTGACGATAATTACCTTATATGGCCGAATCGAATCAAAAGTGAATTAAGAAGTCTGAAAGCACGAAGAAGCATCATAGAACATGAGGAGCTACCAAAACTATATAAAAGAGACGATGTTAACTATGAAAGTGAAATGAAAACTTGGTGC
The DNA here is from genome assembly GCA_000611955.2 of Stegodyphus mimosarum. NCBI lineage: Eukaryota > Metazoa > Arthropoda > Arachnida > Araneae > Eresidae > Stegodyphus > Stegodyphus mimosarum. Next base: position 28,935 of record KK117074.1, on the reverse strand, counting down.
AATAGCAAGAAATATAATGAATCAAACTCAAGATAGAATGAAGAAAGAATCAAACTCCAAAATCACAAAGAATCTCCTCCAATGAATCAAGCTCCACAAGCGTTAAAATATGCAAATGAAAAGAATTCAAAAGAAGCTATGGGAGAAAATAACAATGAAATATAGCGGAAAAACAGAAGACATTCGAATCTAATATGTAATAGAATTAGCTCAACTGAAAATGAAGCAAATTGAACCTGTAGATGATTATATAAACAGAACTGTAATTCGGAAAAGTAAAATTTATCAAGTGGGGAATGAAATAAAATATTAAGGATTAATTTTCTTCAGAATGAATCTGAATTTGGCATCAAAATCATTAAAATAACAGAGAAAAGGATATACAAGCATTAAAAGAAACCGAAGAAAAACATAAACAGACATGAATAGAAATAGAAGTAGGTTCAAGCACAAGAAAACTGGACAAAATTGAAATATCATGAAAGAAGATTCTTTAACTGCTGAAAGTCAGGAAAATTTATCAAAAGACTGTCGTAATAATACACTGGTGGACAATTGCTAAAAACGGATGACAGTTTCTCACAGAAAGAATAGCACAAAATAGAAAGCAGAACAGTAAGCGGAAAATAGAAAGCAGTAGCAGCTATAGCCACCACAAAATAGAAAGCAGGAAAATGTGCAAATTAGCATAAGTGCGGACTGCAGTAAGACGTGTTGCGCATATGCAAATTTTGGATTGTCGGAGTTGTTGTCACGTGATGCGATTGTAAAAGTGATAAAGGATTTGGCGCGTATTGACTTTTCTTGTTGAAAAGCAAAATTTAAGAATCAATTCACGAACTTGAAATTTTCGTTATGTCTTCCTAACATCACTTAGATGATTTTACGCGTGGCAGTGTTATTGGCAAGATAGAAGAAGAGTTCTCGTTTCAGCTCTCTTCCAGGGAGTTCGACGTCACCACAGTGTTGTTTCATGACTTTGGAAATAATATCAAATAAATTGAGTGTGCAGCAAACATCAGGCGGGAGGTCGCGTTCGCAGTACGACGCCCGCAGGAGATAAATACATACCGCTATCGACAAAAAGAACATAGCGCAGCACAGCTATTGAGGTACCAGTTCAGTTACTTCCTGCTACTGGCAAAAGAATATCCCAAAAAACTGTACCCAGACGTTTGTATCAAGGAGGACTATACACCCACCGTCCTGTTGTGTGCATTCCATTGTCCAGACAGCAACGTACTCTCCGTTTGCAATGGTATCGCGAGCATCGTGACTGGACTCAATAGAACTGGGCTTGCGTAATATTTTTAGATGAGGGTAGGTTCAGTCTCTTACCGGATTATAGAGTCCAATTGATCTGGTGTGAGAGTGGTACTATTTATTTATCTTCCAAAAAATATCCAGGAAAGGACCGATATCCGAGATACAGAATCATGGTATGGGCCGGCACTAAGTTCAATGGCCGCACTCCCCTACATGTGGTTGCAACTGGGATAATGACAGGCCAACGATACATTAAAGATTCTCTGCTGCCTCACGTTCGCATGTTCAGTGGCGCTGTGGGTGATAAATTTGTTTTCGTGGGCGACAGAGCAACGTGTCATCGAACAGTCGCTGTCCAGAAGTGACTAGAGATAGAGAGAGGCTATTCAACGCCTCGTATAACCAGCACGTTCTCCAGATCTGAATCCCACTGAGAATATTAGGGGTGCTTTGGAGAAGAGGTTTGCTAGTCGACAGTGCCCTCCAATAAGTGAGGACATCCTCATCCGTGCACTGCCACAAGCATGCGATAAATTAACCCATCAACTGTTGGATAATGTTGTGCAAAGTATGACACGACGTGGGAATCTCACATGGCCCTGCATGGTGACCATATCCCGGATTGACATCTTACGCCAAAATGCTTGCAGGCGGTAATCGCATTTTTTCACTTTTAAGTATTCAGCACAAAATGACCATTTTGTCCGTTGAACACTTTTCAAAGCTTTCTAGATTTCAGAGTACAAAATATTATTGTTATTGTTATGACTTAGTATTCTGGCATTATTTAATTTCACTTGGCATTAAACACACTTACTTTTTAACCCTCTACATAGCCATTTGTAATCTGTCCATAGTAATAGTCTACTAGTGCAGTGTAAAATGTTTTACTTGTGGAAAATTAGGCCACAAATTAACTGAAATGGGAAAGAAAAACAAAGCAGAGCATAGAAAACCGAGACATTTAACAAATAAAACTCCTGGAATATCAAGCAAGGAAAAGAATATGAGTCAGTTACATGTTCACGAGAAATACCTTAAGATAAATAAAAGAGATTGCAGAGACATTAAGATTTTTTTTTTTGAAAAGCAGGAGATGTGAAAAATGAGCAATGCCCTCACCGGGACTCGAACCACGGACCTCTCAAATACGCGCCGAATGTGCTGACCACTACAAGACGAACGCATGCTAAGAAGACGGGAGAAATACCTTATTAGGGGGATTAGGGGACCCAGTCGCCAAATCCTGGTGGTGGAGAATCATCATCCATAAAAAAATAGTTTAAACAAATTGTTCACCTCGTTTTAATAATATACCAAAGAACGTGAAAAATACCTTCTGCCCTGTGACTGGAATTGTTTTCGTCGCACAGTTCGCAACGATAAGCATTTGGATGATATTACCTGTAAAATAAAGTAATGGCAAAATGGCAGACATTTTATGTGACGGTAAAACGAAGTTTGAAATAGGATTTGTATTGTCTCGCGTGTTTCTGATTTAAACGAAGAAAACCTTTTTACTAAAACCTGTAATAAATTCTAGAGAAAAAGATCACTTTTTAAAACTGATAAAAACAAGTGTTTCTAAGATATCGATTCTGGCACAAGCTGCAAACATCCACTTTGCTATCCTGAAAGACAAAGATAATCTATAGATGCCAGTGTTAAAGAACATCGTAAATTCCATTTAAACTTCAGCCGTAATTTACTCAATCAAAAAACTCACTCGGTTATCATCGTTAATAAGATACTCTGCCTGTTTTAAAGACATTGTTCTAAAAAAATAATTGGCTTGTTTATTGGAATCGGACAAGGCTATCATTCGTTATCTTTTCTGACTTGTCAAGAACATTTATTTGTAATTTCCGCAGAAGTTTTTTTTTTTTTTTTTAAGTAATAGCTATTTGATTCAAACTCTGAAAAATATGTAGCAGCCTCCAAATCACTCGACATTCCGGTTTTATCTGATGTTCCATAAAATTCTCATTCAGACTATAAACTAACTTTATCACATTGCCGGTTTCATCACACTATCTGAATGAGCTAAAATTCTATAACCTGATGTTTAATAACAAAAATAAACATAACGTCTTAAAACCAGCATCGTAAAGGTTCATTCTTAAATTCCAAGTTTATCGGTTATTCATGCTATATTTACGTAGTCAGTCTTCAGCTGTGTTGCATTATTCAACCGTTCGAGTCTTAGTTCATCTTCTGTGACTTTTTGTACTGTATTAAAAAACCGTATTAAAACAGAAGAAAGTAGGTTTTCCAGCTGAACTTGGCATTTTAATTGACTAATTGATTGAGAGAAAGCTGGCAGAGATCTTTTTAAAACCCGCTAACTGGCAATGCCTTAAATATATAGCTTATGATACCTTTTGTGAAGTCTTTAAGATAATATATGTGCATCTTCGAATATGTTTAAGAAATTAAGGCAATATATGAAAAGTGCATAAATCCTCCTATGAAGGACCAGAGGCACTTTGACATTGAAAAAAAAATTTCTTTCTCATGGCAACTTTAGGAAATTTTGGCTTTCTTAGGGAAAACCCTTACAAGTCAAAGGGTTTTAAAGGAATTAGTTTATATTTAGGTTGCACGTGAGAAAAATCGCGAGAACATTCATGCACTCAGCCCATTTATCTACTAGACTCGAATCCTATTTGAATTACCAGTGTTTCGCTGGTCTTATCTATTCGACCATTAGTCAGCCAATTAGAAATCATTTTAATGTTAGTTAGTTGTATTTGGTTTACGTGTTTTAATATGTTTAGAGGGTATATAACGACTTTTTATCATTAAAATTAATTTTATTTTTACCTGAGGGTTATTTACTATTTGATCTATGAAAAGGAACCGAAAATATATTATTTACTCATTTTTTTTAATTTAGTCTTTTTAGTCTAAAGGAGCAAATTCATTTCTTTTTGGAATTGTGCGTTGTTTCATTTTTCAAATTGTTGCCCCCAAATATTATCGCCCTGTATTATATTTAAACAAATTAAATAATGAAGAATTTGCATAAATGGATGTATATTTCTCGCATTGTGATAAAACAACGGTACCTAGAGCGATCAAATTTTGAATAACGTAATCGTCCTGCGAATATGGGCATCTGGAAGCCTAAATATGAAATTTGGAATTTGTTTTATTATCGATTTCATATTTTGTAAAACTTTAACGAATTTTTTATTAACAAAATCAAGGATTTCAAAGCGAGCAATGACAACGTTGTACAAAAAAACATTTTTATCTCCAGCGCGCGAAATTGTGTATCGGAAATTCTCGAGATATGCCCAATTTAAAACTACTTTGCGATATTGCTCTAGAATTGAATTTTTTGGTTTAAGTGCGAAGAACATGATATTTAATAAATAAAGGCAACACACAAAATGTTAAAAAAACGCCCCTTTGGGCGTAATTTAAAATCTGAAACCTTTTTGATTTTTTTATTTATTTTTTTAATCTTTGCATTAATTAAAAAAAACTAGGAGAAAACTGTAAATTAAAGCTGAGAAATATTTTTAATTTGCGATATACGGATTTCCAAATACGGGTTAATTAATGAGTTATTATAAATGCTTCTTGTTAATGGTGTGTGCATGAAGAAGGGAAACATTTTGACTGCCTTATACAAAACCGTTTAAATATCAATAGCATTTAGTAAACAATTCTGGAATCTTATATAGACTAATTGTAGTCCACATATTTCATTCAAATACTAATTTTTGGGTTTATGCAATAGATTTTTTTTTACATTCATGTGTTCTAGTGAAGCTGTAGAATAAAATACATATTATCGAAAAATCCAGTCATGAAAGTTGATTCTCTGTTTGCGTGTGAATAGTTTTATATACTTATTTAATGCATAATAGTTAGTCCAAATACATTTTTGTTTTCAAGGTTTCTTTTATGATACATAATTTATAGGTGAAAAAATTGTACTGTTATTTCCTTATAGAAAATTTATGATATTTTGATAAGCATGTGTCAGTTATAAATGACGCCGTTTATTTTCCCTTAAAACCTTATTTTTCGTTTTAGCATCAACTGTTCTCGTACGAGGAAAAAATATTATATTTTCTTCCAATGCCAAGAGAATGTTAAAATAAGAATTTTTTCGAAAACGTTAGGACTTATTGAGAAATCAATCCTTTCAATTTCTTCTTGTCTCGCATACGTTATTTCCTTTGTTATTATGTGCAAAAGCCAGCCAGAGAAATGGTAAAAACCAAATACTTAAAATTTAAACTAAAAAATTATTTTTTTGACTGAAATTCAAATATTATGGTAATACCTATATCTGCACTGCATGATGTTATATAATATAAATGACAGGCCGGTGCGGATGATGTGAAAGTGAATGCCACTGGATCGAACGCAAACCCTATAAAACGCACGAATATTTGTGATTAGATACAGTTTTTGCTAAATGACAAGTTGGAATCTGTCTATCTAAAGGTCTCTCGGAAGATTAGTGGTTGGGGATGAGAAATAAGAGACCTTCAGATTATATTCTCTAGTATGTTCTTGGTCAATAATGGAATGAAGCCTAGTTAGCTATAAGCTAAGCCTAGCTTTGTCTTAATTAAATATTTTTCTTAATGCAATGACACGTCTTAAAATGATACATAAAAAAAGTTAAAATCCTCAAGTGTCAATAAATTTTCAACAAAATATTTATTAAGTTGAAAACAATACAAAATTTTTTAGCTATTATTTGAAGTGCGAATTACAAAAAATATGGAAAGTATAAAATCAATTGCATTTAAATGTATTTCATTAGTGTGACAATAGTTCTTGTTCAAAATATATAATTTGTAGTTGCCCTGTGCTAAGTTTCCAATAAAAGAATAACGAATGCACCATTAATACAGTTAAGAAAGATTTAAACTTGTGCATTAGGAGAAAAACAAAACTATGCTCCTGTTATTCTTACAAAGTAATTTAATTACTTTACTACTTCTATTAATGAAAGGGTTTTACAGTCTGAGAACTCTTTAAATTCAAGCTTTGTTCATAGTGAGACTTAAAAATATTTTTAATACTATGTAAGGTTTTTAAAGAAAAAGGGTTAAATCAGAAGTAAAATATTATAATGGAATTGTTATCAAAAAATATATGTTGGATAAATTACGATAAGTTGGGCAGCTTCTTTTGAAAAATCTAATGCGTGAGGGAATTTGTTATGCCTTCTTCTAAACATATAAACAGATGTAATTTTTTAGGATTGAATATTTAAATATCGATATTTAATTTCTTGACAGTTTTAGGTTAAAATGCATCTGAACTTTCGATATTAATTCTTTTGTTTCTTAATGACTTTTTGAAAAACAGGAACGTCTTCAACTTTTAAATGCAAATGAGAAAAATTAAGTTTTTTGAAAATTTGACTGATTAGCATGCAAGGAAGTTCACTTAAATACAAAAAAGATAATTTTCATTGATTTTATTAAAGTTGTAACGCGTCAAATATTTATTTTTCTTTAATTCTTCAAGGTCAAGAATTCTTGAGATAATCACAAACACTTGACCCAGGATGTCACGCTTGACAAAGATAAGAAATGTTGTTGACTAAAATAGGGTTTATGCGGCACCTTATTCAAAAATTGTAATAACGGGATTCTTTTAGCAGTCTGTTGCTACTATCATTTCTTCAACCAATCAGCATCAGTTTTATAAAAACTTTAACCTTAACCAATCAATGCAGTCTGATACAAAATAAAATAATAATAATAATAAATAAAAAAAAACTTCTTATGCCATCGAAATACTTAATTGGCAATGGATGATGCTAGAACGTAAATTTATTTACAAACAGGCAGTGCTATTTAGGCATTTTGCATTGTTTCAGTTGTTTATCACCTAAAGCAGAGTATGCAAAGAATATTTGCCTAAGTAGAAGAATGTCCTCACGGAGAACTTTCTAAGGGAAATTGGCTCGTATGTAGCTTACACATGCAGGAAACAAGAAAACGCATATGCAAAAGCCCAAGAAAGTTTCTGGATCGAACTATCGGTGGTCAGCAGTCCTTATCCACTCGGCGACTTATCATCCGGGATTAAGTATCTTAGGAAAAGAGTACTTTTTTTACTACTAAAATTCTTACATTTCTTTAACATTCAAAATGAATGAATGAAATGTAAGCATATTTTTTCCAATAAACTGGTAAATTTCTCGGAAAAGCTTCGTGAAAATGTATTGGTTTTGTAGGTTTAGTTTAAATTTTAATAGCGCAGTTATTTTATTTTGTTTATTACTGAATATCAAGCCATCAATTACTTGTAGCAAAGGTTTTATTCTTTCCTCTTGAACTCTTCTCTTCTAGGAATTTTAGAAACAAATGACATCTTTACTGATGTCTTACATAGATAAATTTACGTTCGATTGTTTTCAACTTTAAATCATTTCTCTAAAATTATTGAAGTGATGTACAGCTCTTCTCTTATTTCTTTTAAATATATATTCACATTACAATTCAATTTTAAGTGGAATGAGACAATTATAAGGTATTTCTCGAGCCTTTCTTCTCATGCCTTCGTGGTGTGGTGGTCACCACGCTCGACGCTTACCCGACAGGTCCATGGTTCGATTCTTGGCGAAGGCGTGGCTCATTTTTCATGTCTCCTGCTTCGAAATAACCTAATGTCTCTACACACTTTATATATAAAAGAATTTATTTTAATTCAAATCGAACCATTTCCGTATCATAGTTTTAACTGTTTCCGATATGATACAGGAAGAACAACATGAAAAAAGGGGAAGTTCATATTTTTATTACATTCTTTTGAGGAATGATTTGAATTGTTTATTTTGATGCGATCACCGATTTTGTCTTTTTATCCCACTTTTATACATTTAGAAGTAGAATTTATCACCAATAATAATGACTTTTTTTCATTGTTAAGAAGAATCTAACGCACAGAAACATAAATTTTCAGAGGATATGGAAGAATTTACAAATTTAGAAGAATTTACAATTTTACAAATACTTGTTACATACTTCGAAAAGTTCCCAAAATGGAGTTTATTTAATATTCAAGACTGAATATTAGGACTTCTAATCCCAATTATTTCTACAGTTATAGATTTTATTTTAGATTTAAATTCTTATGAATATCTCAAAATTGTTAAGAATATGTAGCAATTTTTGATATTTAGCCGCCTAGACCGTGTAGAGGTTAGGGAAACCTACTGCGGTACCAAAGGGCCCGGGTTCGAATCTCCGGGAAGGCATGGCTTGTCTGTCCCTTCATAGGAGGCAAGGGTGGTCGCCTATTAGATGCCTCCATAATAAAATGGTCGCCACTTCTGGCCTTAGGAGTGACACTCAATACTGAATAGGTAAGTGCCCGCCATTGGATTTAAAGAAAAAAAATAAAATAAAATAAAGTCTGAAAGGTTTCAGATGTTAAATTACGTCCAAAGGGGCGATTTTTAACGTTTTGTGTGTTACCTTTATTTATTAAATATCGTGTTCTCCGCACTTAAACCATAAAATTTAGTTCAACAGCAATATCGCAAAGTAATTTAAAATGAGCATATCTTTAGAATTTCCGATACATAGTTCCGCGCGCTGGCAATAAAAAGGTTTTTTTTTTTCTTTTTTCTTTTTTTCCCGTAGAGTGTTGCCGTTGATCGCTTTTAAATCGTTGAGTTTGTTCATCAAAAATTCGTTTAAGTTTAATAAAATATGAAATAGATAATAAAACAAATTCCAAATTCTCCAAATTTGGATTTCCAGATGCGCATATTCGGGTGGAAGCGTCCGTTATTCAAAATTGAATGGCTCTAGGTACCGTTGTTTTATCACATTTGGAGAAATATGCATAAATTTATGCAGATTCTTCATTATTTAAGTTCTTCAAATATAGTACAAAGCAATAACTTTTGTTAGAAACAATCTCAAAAATGGTACAGTCGTTTATAGTGATTCAACGCAAAATCGCAAAACGAAAACAATAGTTCTTTAGGGACCCTTTGGACTCAAAATTTCTGATATTTATGTTCTTAAAGAATCTTTGCCTGAAATTTAAGTTAGCATAAAAATTTGATACGATGTTCATTAGACAATTTCGGCAATTTTTCTGCCAAAATACAGACGCAGAAAATGTTCATATCGTGTTTGAAATAACTACATTATTTCAAGCTAGATAAGAAATATGACTAAGGCAAGCAAATGAAAAAAATCTGATCTGTACACCACATGACTTCCTTGTATGGAATATTAAATTATATGCATTTTGCAATTCTTTTAAACTTATTGGATTTAATTAAATCTATTTCGTCGGTAGTGCATAAGTAATCTACTTCGTCGATAGCGCATAAACCACAATAGAATAAATACGCTTTTTAAAATTCACTATATTTGTTTACCATAGCGACACTCTGGCGCTAGATTCACTTAACAGTGTTACATCTTATTCATTTTATAACTCAGAATGCACAAAAATTATGTATCTGAAGAATTATCTAATCGTTGCCACATGTTCTATTCAAATACTATGATAAATCTAAAACGATGTATAAAAGAAATTAAACAAACAAACTAAACAGTTTCTTACATACGATTGAGTATTTTTCATTCAATTAATTCAGTTCTCACTTCGCGACAAGGCAAAAATACATAAAAAATCAAAATATCCATATAAAAAATTACGAAGTAAATCTTAAACACTTATTTCCTCGAATAAGTTCCAGAATGGATTAAGCATGATTTAATTAGAAGTAATAAAAGAAGGTGTTATCTTTGTTGTTGCGAAGCTTCGCTTCTCTAGATTTGCAACAAATCCACTATTCTCCTAAGTTTCAAATGTAAACAAATATGGCTGCCATATGAAAAGTGATTAGGCTTAGCCGCACGTAAACAACTTTTAAATTGTTGATAATTCTGCAATTATAACATGCAAGTTAACTAAAGGCATAAAAACCTTAACCGGAAGATAAGAACAACATAATTCAATCATTTTTAAAGCAAAAAATGCACAAATTACGAACATATAAGAATAAGGAAACTGAGCTCACTGAGCCGAGTAACAAAGTGGATATATATATATATATATATATATTTATATACTTTTAGTGCGACCGATTGCAACTAAAATAGGAAATGCACATCTACGTACAGGTTATAGCAGTCCTATATACAAAATTTCAACGTTTTGAGGCCACTCGTATTTGAGTTATGCGAGATACTTACGCACAGACGCCACGAAAAAATCTCTACAGGATCCATTTTAAATCAGTTTCATAATTTTTTTGGGGAAAAAAGAGTCATTTATTCTGTCCTTACGTTCAAATATCACGCAAAAACGTCGTTAAATTGCATTCGTTAGCGCTCAAAATGGATGTCTTCGTTGAAATATGATACCCGAAATTTTTCACGATTGAAATACTTTCAAGTAAAAAAGGAAATTTCCATTGGTAAAAATTACTGTTGATAATACGTTGGCGTAGTTTGACCAAAATAAACTACAATATAAAAAGAAAAAAAAATTGACGAAATATTTATCTGTATTAATAAACATAGACTTGAAAAGTATTTTATTAATTTATTTATCTAAGATCATTGAATTAGGTTCCAAGCAAAAATGTAATGTGAATACTGAAATAATGTCTTTAATTAAATTCAGTTTTTGAACAGAAAAAGTGCTATAATAATAAAAGAGTTTAACGTAAAGGACTTTTCACATTTCGAATTCAATTGAAATGTCATGGAACATCTCGAATTTTCATATACTGATGTATTACAATATACATTTCGAGAAACATATTTGTCAACTTGTTTGGCTATTTAATTAGTAATTCTTATTTAGTATTTTTACATCAGTATATTAGTAATATTCTTTTTTTTCCCTTTTTCTTTCTTTCTTTTTTTTCCTATATTCACTTTCATAACAAGTTCCTTCCCACCTCTAAAATTGCATTCTTAAGTTTTACCAGCATTTATTCTAAAACATAAATTTCATTTTCGATTACTAAATTTACAAAGAGTATGAAGATATGTCTTGATTTCCTTAATCACATTGTTATTATTGCAAGTTAAGAAACTGTCATTAAGAGATGATCATACAGGATTTTCAATTTGAAAGTGAACAGTGAAATAAAGGGTATATAACCTTGGACACATTTTACTCACAGTGGTTCTCCATTCTATGCAGGAGACTGATAAATTAGTTTGATAGGGAAAGGACAGCATGAAAAGCAGAAGTTTCATGTGTGCTTTTTGGGGAAAGCAGGCATTGAACACTGTCATCATCGTGTTTCTGACTCTTGTTTTGGCTTCATTCGTGGCAGCATTTCCATTTTAAATCAGTTATTTTTGACAGATAAGCAGATAGTTAAATTAAAGTTGATATATATGTAGCCAAATTTACCGAACATGGAGTTCTGAAAACCTACATTAGTTTAATAAGTCTTCCTTGCATCTCCCCAAAATTGCTGTTTGATTTACTACGTTCAGGCGACAAATTAGCATGCCTCTCTTCTCAGTAACAAATGTTAATGACTAACATCTATCAAAGCTTTTTCATAGGAAAATGAACACTTCTCCTGGATATAGAATGTTGGTACGAAATGTCCTCCATGAAGAGATGGAGGAAATTCTTTTAGCGATAGAAACATACCTCAAATACGATCATTAAAATCGTTAGGTCTTATCAGTTTAAATTACTTTGTGACCTTCTTAAAAATACCTCTATGCAGAAGCAATACACTCAATCTAATAGAGTTAAAAGTGAATAGCACTTTTTATTAAACGTACAGATAAAAGCTTCAGTTGCTAGGTGCATGGTAAAATGTGCAAACAAATTGCAGGAACTTGATAATTTCCCAAACAAACAAAATCATAACAAGTTATGGCTTATATATATATGTATAACAGTAAGCATATATATGTATATACACTCATTGCCATAAAAATTTGCGTAGCAAGAAAGAGTTGTCAGAATGATACGAAATTTTACATATGTAAGTACTATTTTGATATAAGCAAGTGATTAGAAAATCAAAGAAAAAAGGATCATTTATTGCAAAAAAAAGTACACATGAACGGAAGTTTTAGTACTCTGTTGGACCATCTCTAGCGCGAATGCACGATGCTATATGAGCGGTCACTGAGGCACACAAGTTCAGTATGGTGTCCTGAGACATCTCGTTCAACAGTTGCTGTAAACGCGCCTCTAGTTCGGTAGGCTGTCCAACTTGCCGTCCCAAATGATCCCAGATATGCTCGATTGGTGACAAATCTGGGGATCAAGCAGACCAGATAAGGGTGTTAATGTGGCGGAGGCAGTCTTTTGAGATCCGTGCTGTGTAGGCCGAGCATTGTCTTATTGAAAACGGGCTCCTGGGAGCCCTGTCATGAGTGGCAACACATGCGACTGAAGGATGTCATGGACCACCAATACCGCTGGACTGTCATTGTGCCATGGATCAATATTAGGGGTGACTGAGTATCGTAAGCAATGCCATCCCATACATCACACCAACTGTGGGAACGGTGTGTTGCTGTAAAGCGAAGGCAGGATTGAGGCGTTCACCACGGGGCCTCCACACGAGCACGATTGTCATCACTGGTCAAATTGAATCTAGATTCGTCGCTGAAGACGACCTGGTTCCATTCCATTAAAATCCAATCCTGTCGTGCGCGACACCACTCCAGACGGAGGCGTCAGTAGGTGGGTGTCATTGGCAGCACACGTAATGGGCACCGCGATACTAGATGTCCTTCAACCAGCCGCCTTGCGATGGTTCGGGAAGACACAGGGGCCCGTAATGAAGCTGCTGCCTGTGTTTGGATAGTGGCCAATAAGGCAGTTGGCTCTACGCGTGCCTGTTGTATGATGTGACGGTCTTCTTGACGACTGGTCTGCCGAGGCCATTCTGAGCCTGGTCGCCATGTAAATGACATCTCTTCTGTCCACTGGTTCCAATACCTCCTCACAGTAAAATCAGAACGGCCTACCTGACGAGCTACTCGCCGAGCTGACCACCCAGCTTCCATCATCCCGATGATTCTTCCCCTCTCGAACTCTGACAGCTACTGATATTGGCTTCGATGGCGGCGTAGCGGTATGCCTACCTTAGCGTTTCCTTAGCAAAAGATTAAGTACACTCAAACAAGCTCTGCTTACCTGTTTTATACTCCAAGAAGAACGAAGTTCAACGCCCTTTGGTGGCATTACGCTATGCGCAATCATGCTGCATTTCTAATCATTTGCATATCTACCCGACAGGTACCTTCATGCCAAGTTTCGTTTCGATCTCACAATTATTTCTTGGTACGCAAATTTTTATGGTAATGAGTGTATATGCGCAATAGATTCGTAGATAGCTATAATAGATTAGCGATGGTTTATTGCATTGTAATAACTTAAAAAAGTCTGTTGCGTAGATGAAATGAAAATACTTGCAGAGAAACGTAGCCATAGATTCAACATTATTTTATTACTGGATAACACACTCCATAATATGTTTTTCCTAAAGCCTATTCCTAAGGCCAGAAGTGGTGGCCATTTTATTGTGGCGGCATTTAATAGGTAGCCACCGTTGCCTCCTATGAAGGTACATATAGTTACAAGTATGACTTCTACTGGATTCGAACCCGCGTCCTTCGGTACCACAGTATCCCCTTAACCACTTTACCGCTTGGGCGGCTGTATAATCTTATTCACACATCATTATGGGCGCAATATGCACCCCACAATGTTTGGAAGCTTACTCCCTAAGACACGCAATGGGTAAAAGAGAAAAATTAACTGTGGCATGTTAGCAGCAGCCAAGAAAGGATGACGCATTCGGAATAAAATGTGGGAGCATGTTAAAATGTTTACTTCTCAATTGAAATCTTATTCAAGGATTGGCCAAAAGGTATCTACATTACCGCGTTACGTAAGATCTTATGAAAATTAATTTTGAAATGACGCAGTTTAGATTTATATGTTATAAATAGTGTCCCATTTTTAAAACAGAAAAGAGAAACACCAAAATTAAAATGAAGAATAAAAGGGGCTATTACCAGCTAAAATTAGAAGTTCATTTTCATATTTTTTTCACACACACAGACACATATATATATAACCGCTAAAGTGCGGATATCAGTTATTCTGCAGATTATCTAGCTATTCTGTAGATTAACTAGGATAATCCGCTAAAGTGCGGAAAATTGTTTCATTTCTTAAATTACCTATGTAATCTGCACATTTCCTACTAGGCACTTGTTAAAGTGGAAATAAGATCTTTGCTGGAACAACAGCAACGTTTCTGTACGCTTCAAACAGCCGCCAGTTTCTCTTCTAAATTGTTTATCGAGCCGGGTTTCCGAAAATGTTATGCTGCAAATCTAAATGTACCACAGGTACGGAAGCCGTTAATGTGTACATTACTTAGATAAAATGCGTTAACTCTTGATTCTGCACTTTAAGGGAGCAAATCAGTTGATCTGCAGATGAGCTAAATAATGTACACATTACTGACTTTCACACTTTAGAGATAACGCACACACATACACATATGCATTTATATATATACTTAATCTCTTCACTTTATGTTTGAATGCCCTATACTATAGCATAATTAAGTATTTTAATAAAAATATGCGTATTCCGATCTCGGAGATTTCGAATGTAATTACCTCTAATGAAGTATGTTACCTCTAAAGTTGGATTGAAAGTATGACCTTATGTAAAACTATGTATAATACTTCACATTCTATAAATACTTCATAACCGATAATTAGAAAATTGCGCTGCATATTCCATTATTTCACTTCTCATCATCTAACATCATCGATATTTTATTTGTAAGACACAAGGTTGATTTAAAGTACTTTTCAACTATATAAAACAATGATAAAAATTAATCAATTCTGACATATTTGAATAAAATATAAATATTTAATTATATAGCTCATGATGCTTCATACGTTAAAACTGTTTATAAAAATTAATCAATTCTGACATATTTGAATAAAATATAAATATTTAATTATATTGCTCATGATGCTTCATACGTTAAAAACTGTTTTATGCTAAAGACTATTTTGCATTGCATACATCTATTCTATATAACAGGCAATCAATTTGGCCGATTTTACTTATCTTTAATCAACATTTGGGCCAGTTCACGTTCGTGATATTCAAATCACTATTGTTATTGTAATTTTTACACCATAATAGCATAAATTTCAAATTAGCAAAGCAACAACCTTGTGTTTGACGTAGATTTAGTCAATAACTCAATTTTGAGTTACTGACTCCATCTGTGCCAAATACAAGGTTGTTGCTTTGCTAATTTTATGTTTCAGGCTGGCAGGTTTCTCTTCTTATTTTGAGCATAATTATGATTTACATATTTATTTTACAAAAGAGAAGTTAGGTCTAAAAGGTTTCTTAAGTTCTTAGGTATTGCTTTTTTATAAAGTGTACATTTGAATTCATAAAAAAAGATTATTAATTTTCTTCCATCAAACCCGGACTGAATGCAGGCGATATATCATTAATTTTCTTCCATCAAACCCGGACTGAATGCAGGCGATATATCATTAATTTCAATAGAATAAAAGTTCTTAGATATTTTTAAATGTAGAAGCAATCACGATGAAACCACGTGTCTTCGATGTGAACCATTAACTATCGGGTTTCAATCAATCACACTTTGTGTCATAATCGTTCATATTTAGAGCAATATAGAAAGATAAATTTGCGATTAAATATATCATCATCTCTCTATCAAGAATTTGTTTCGTAACTCTCTATTTTCATGCTCTGTTTTCAGCACGAAAACTTTAACAGAACAGAATCCAGATGAAAAATTAAGTCACTAATCAGATGTTTTAATTGCGAATCGTGGAATAACATATACAAATAGCAACCATTCCAAAATTAAAACTTCCTTGTTAATATGAGGACACCAGTCGACTGAGACAACTTGGAAACAGGACAAATGAAGAATTAAGTCAAAAATAATAAAAACTAAGAATGATTAAACTTCACAATGGTTATGAAACTGCATCACCAATTCCTGTTTAAAACTTCTAAAACAAAATCTGAAATATTTCATAATTATACGC
>KK117074.1:0-10834 GCA_000611955.2 Stegodyphus mimosarum | reverse complement strand
CAGTTTCGATAACCACGACTCCACAGCATTTTTCGTGTCATCGTCAGATCCAAAGCGCTTGCCACCAAGCTCGCGCTTCATGTGCAGGAACAAGTGATAGCCGGACGGCGCCAAGTCCGGGCTGTACGGCGGGTGATCGAACTGCTCCCAATGAAACTGTCGAATTAACGATTGAGTGACACCAGCAGTATGGGGCCGAGCATTGTCATGGAGCAACACAATTCCTTTATTGAGCATTCCTCTTCGTTTGTTTTGATTGGCACGCCTTAGTTTTGTTAAAGTCTCACAATATCGTGCTGCATTAATGGTTTCACCTCTGGGAAGAAATTCAGTAAGCAAAACGCCTTTCCTATCCCAGAAGACAGTGCACATGATTTTTTGTGATGACATTGTCACTTTGAACTTTTGTTTTTTTCGGAGAATGAGTGTGTCTCCACTCCATCGATTGTTGTTTCGATTCTGGTGTGAAATGACATACCCAAGTTTCATCACCTGTCACAGTTTGGTTTAAAATGTTTTCTCCCTCATCACTGTACCGCGTTAGAAATGTCAGGGCACTATCAAGTCGCTTTGTTTTGTGAACATCAGTGAGCATTTCTGGAACCCATCGGGAACACAGTTTGCGATAATTCAAGCGGTCAGACACAATTTCGAACAAAACACTACGTGAAATTTGAGGAAATGCCTCTGAAAGAGTTGTCATTGTGAAGCGTATTGCTTCATCAACTTTCCTTACCAAATCATCGGTGACAACAGAAGGCCGACCACTCCGAGCCTCGGCGTGGACATTTGTTTGACCTGCATTAAACATTCTTACACACTTTCTCACCATTCCATCACTTATCGCGTATTCACCGTAAACTTCTGTCACTTGACGATAAATTTCGGCCGGTTTAACATTCCTCGCTTTCAAAAATTTAATCACGGCACGAATCTCACAGTCAGCGGGAGAACTAATTGTCTTAAACATTTTGAATGTGCACAGCAAACTGAAAACACAACATAGAGCAACCAAAATGGCGACAATTGAAAGTCAGTGAACAAGAAAGACTAGTGCGCATGCGCGGGACACCTACCACAGCGCTGCGACGGCGCTAGAATGAAACGATACTTAGTTTCCGAATACGCTACGTATATTCCTTTACAAAGGCAAACGATTCCTAATTTTATAATATAAATGCCTGAAATTTTTATGTATTTTTACTGTTAATGGTATATTCACTGTTAAGACAGGTTAAAAGGTATATTTAATATTAAGACGAAAGTGTTTTAGCTAATATGCTTTCAACATTAAAACTATTATGTTTTCATATTAAACAGTTTCCAGATTTCTAATTTGGTAATGTGCACTTTTAGTCGTGGGTTTTGAACCGAAAAGGAAAATAGTGGATTTTTAGACGAAAATTCTGCCCCCCCTTAAGAAATACGTGTTCAGCTTTAAATTGTTTCAAACAAATGTTCACCTTCTCCCTGACACGCTCAATTTGCGTTCAGTTGTAAACCATTTCAAAAACAGATGATTGCTAATTCAAACAAATGTTCACGTTCTCCTTTAAACTTGTATTTTAAACTTCCCTTGTATTTTAAACTAAATTTTCAGCTGAACGCTCAATTTGCGTTCAGCTGAAAATTCAGTTTAAAATACAATGTCGGAATAAAATCGGGCAAAATTTTAAACTCTTTACGCGAAAGGATATTTAGCATAGGAGTTTGGGTAAACCTACCTGATGAGATGTACTCCTCACAACTCGTTAGTTGGTTTCCTTTAATTTCTCAACGTTTACAAGTTTCTAGGTAATTCATATGTAAATATAGTTAAATGCATAATAAGCAACAATTGTATGAATTAAAAATATTAAAATACCATGATAATTTAATTAAAACAATGATAAATATTGTGATAAAATTTATTTTACTATTTGAATGCCGTGGCAACTTCACCCCATTGGCTAGAACAGTTGCACAAGCAACCAATAAACTATCGGCGACAAACAGACACTTAAGCCGCATATAATAAAGATATTCCATACAAGGAAGTCATGTGGTGTACACATCAGATTTTTTTATAAGAATTTTAACGTATTAAGAATAAATGCCATTTCGTATCAAAAGAAATTTCGATTTTTTTCCCACTTGGAGTTTACGTTAGATTTTTTATTAGTTTATTTCGACTTAATCTATGGCTTGCTACACAAAATTCTCTTCTACTTTAATTTTCTATTATTATATTCGCGATATTTTATGATTCGTGCAGTTAAAAATGCATGCTAAACAGATTAAAAAAGGTACATCTCCAGAAAAAATTGTAAGCACGGTAATGGATCTCAATTGTAAATGGAGTTATAATACACTGAATTTACATAGCTGAAAAGGCAGACTGCACAAACTTTGTAACTGCTACAAAGTAAATGCTTTAAAACTCTAGTTTTTGCTTTTGAACAATTGCAAATGTGATCGTTTATTAGATATCTGGGACGCACATTATGCACAAACGCTAAATATTCTAAGCGCATAAACACGCACAAATTTTAAAATAAATAAATATTTATATTATGTAATATATTTTTTAAGGATAAAGTTTTGTGTTGGTAATCACTGATTAGACATTAAGATCAGGCTAAAATTTTAGCACTTGGCATCAAACACCGCAACGTCTGAAATTTCAGTACTTCCCCTGTCAGGCATATCAACACAGAAATTATTTGGCGTAATAAAAATATTTGCTTAGTAACCATTGTTACTTCCTTGTACGAAGTAAAAAGGAATAGTGTAATCGCGAAAAATTTCGGGTATCATATTTCCATTTAAGAAAATATCCATTTTGACCGCTATTGAATGCAATTTAACGATATTTTTGCTTGACATCTGTACGTAAGGACACAATAAAGGACTCTTTTTCCTCCCAAAAAATTATAACTGATTTAAAATCGATACTCAAGCGAATTTTTCGTAGCGTCTGTGTACATACGTATGTATGTATTGTAAGTATATATGTTTTGCATAACTCAAAAACCAGTCTGTATGTATATCTTGCATAACTCAGAAACCAGTAACCCCAGAACCTTGAAATTTTCTATATAGAACTGCTGTAACATGTAGTTGTGCACCTACTATTTTGGTTGCCATCGGCCTCACCAAAAGTATATAAATATATCCACTCTGTTACTCGCCTCAGTGATCTTTTTCTTTATTCTTATGCGTTTGTAAATTGTGCATTTTTCGCTTTAAAAATGATTGAATTATGCTGTTCTTATCTTCCGGTTAAGGTTTTTATGCCTTTAGTAAATCTGCATGTAATATTTGTAGAATTATCAACAATTTGAAACTTGTTTAAGTCCGGTTAAGCCTACTTATTTTTACCATAACCGCCATATTTGTTTACATTTGAAGCAGAATGGTGGATTTGTTGCCAATCTAGAGAAACTAAGCTTGACGACAAGAAAGATAAAGCCTTCTTTTGCTATTGCGAATTAAATCATGCTTAATCCATTCTGGAAATAAGTGTTTAAGATTTACATCGTAATTTTTAATACAGATATTTTGAGTTTTTATGTATTCTTGCGTTGTCGCGAAGTGAGAACTGAACTAATTAAATGAGAAATACTGAATAGTCTGTAAAAAACTTTTTTTTTTGGTTTAATTTCTTTTATTCATCATTTTAGATTTATTATAGTATTTGAATAGAACATGTGGCAACGGTTAGGTGATGATATAACTTTTGCGTATTCCGAGTTGTAAAATGAATGTGATGTAACGCTGTTAAGAGAATCTAGCGCCAGTGTCGCTATGGAAACAAATATAGTGGATTTATTCTATTGTGGATTATGCGCTATCAAAGTAGATTTAATTCAATCCAATAAGTTTAAATGAAATACAAGAAAAAATGAGTATAATTTAATATTCCGTGCAAGAAAGTCATCAGGTTTTCTTAAATAGTATATCGAAGACAGAAATATCAATCTAGCTGAATAAACTAATTACTTTTAATACTTATTAAGGAAAGGAGTTAATTATAAATCCACGGATTTTAGCTTTCCTTAGCTTAATTTGGCTGGATTTTTTTTTAAATCAGAATTACAAAGAAGAGCACTTTTAGTCTTTCCAGTTCAAGTTTATTTCAGTACTTAGTTCCTAACCACGATCAAATCAAAATAAATTGTAATGTATGCTGAGTAATTTCGTTTAAAATGTGATCGAACGAGGGAGGGAGAACCCGTCAAGTAGTCTGCTTTGTTGAAGTTAGTGCTATTAATTAGTATACTAATTTGGAAAACGGGTGCCAAATTTCAGTCAGTTAAAGATATCGGACTTAATTTCGGCTCAAAGTCCACTATTTTCCAGATTTTCCTTCGCGGTTAAAAATCCACTGAGTAAAAGGACACCAAATCTTCTAATTTAGGAACGATTTAAAAATGCTGATGCTTTAAAAGTTTAAATATAAATATTGTAATTAACAGTTCTAATTTTTCAAATGAACTAGAGGAAATTCCGCAATAAAATGTAACTAAAAAAGCAATAAAGCAGATCTGATTCATTCTCTTACATCGTAAAAAAGATATTCGTATTAATTACATTACCAATTGTTATCTTGCTTGCATTTTCCATGTCTTCAGAATTTTTTGTTTCCTGTTTTAAATCAGGTTCTGCTCTAAAGTGCCACGTTTGCAACTCGTTAGATAATGAAACATGCGACAACTTAAAGGATAACAGATTTCTGGTGGATTGTCACACAGTCAACAGTAATCCAACAAAGAACCACAGTAATTGCAGGAAGGAAGTTTTTTCAGCATATTCTGCGGCATGTAAGTACCTTAGGATTAAAATAGAATAAATAAATTAAAATTTAGCATTTTAATTTTTAGCATAAATAAAATGTGATGTTGAGAAATATAAATACACTCACTTCCAAAAGTTAAGCATGAACATGTAAAATGCAAAAAAAACCAACAAATACTGCTTTGATTGACACAAAATTCGGCAGGAAAGTAGCATATATATTTATGCATAAAACAAAATCAATAATTATATACAGAAATGAAAACAATATTAAATTTTTGTTAAGTTAAAATAAACAGCATAAAATGAAAAAAAAAAGGAAATTAATAGGATATGTGGTCCCCCCTCATCTGTATACAAATCTTACACATTGAGACCATGCTTTCAATTAGGTGGTCAACCACCACAGAATTAAGCAATCGCCATTCTTCTTGTAGAGCAGTTTCCAGCTCAATAAGAGTGGCTGGAGGTGTGAAACGTGAAGATACAGCACGGCCGAGAGCATCCCAAAGATTTTCAATGGGATTAAGGTCGGGCGAATATGCTGGCCACGCCATACGCGCAATCCCTTCACTCTCCAGGTAGTCACCGACGATGTCAGCTCTATGGAGACGTGCGTTATCGTCCATTAAAACAGAAGTAGGGCCAACTGCTGCAGCGTACAATCTCAATAGGTTCTAGGACTTCATCTCGATACCGGACAGTCATCAAAGAACCCCGTTTAAACATGTGCAGGTCGGTGCGGTATCCTAATGAAATCCCTGGCCATACCATAATGGTTCCGCCTCGGAATGCGTGATGTTCGGTGATGTTTTGGGACTGACTGCGTGTTCGTTGTTCACGCCATATGCTTATACGCTTGTCATCTGGTTCCAGAGCAAATCTTGACTCATCAGTAAACATGACATTGACCCAGTCAGACACATTCCAATTCACATGTTCCTCACACTACTGTAATCGTGTCCCTCTTGATTGGACGGATAGAGGAACACAAACTCGAGGCTCCCGGGCGTACAGTCCACTCATATGTAATCTTCGGCGTACAGTAGCTGCAGATATCGCCTTACCAATGGACGCTGCAACTATAGATGTCTTACGTAAGGAGGTCTCTCTGCGATTCCGCTTGGCTACAATAGCAATATACCGATCTTCCGCGGGGGTTGTAACCCTTGGGCGACCGGGTGCGGGCCTTCGGACAACTGTCTGTGTGGTTTGGAATTGTTTCCATAGACGTGAAATTACAGAATGATGAACGCCGAATAAAACAGCAACATCTGTGATTGATTGTCCTGCTTCAATGCGCCCCACAGCACGCCAGCGCTCCGAATCTTCCATTCGTCTTCTGGAAGTCATACTGCAGTCCCACTGATACCCAGCAAGAAATGCACGCCAACGTTGCCCATGCAGAGCAATCGCCAACATATGCCCAAATTGCCATGAGAAACACTGGCTACAAGCGTAATAGAGGACCAGCACTTCTAATTACATCAAAAAGCAACAGCTCCAATGTAAACATTCAAGAAGAGTTAGAAAAGATATCCCCAATGTCAAATCTTGGCATTAAGATTAAAGCAATCACCAAAATTCAACGGGGAGGTATAGCAGTTTCCTGCGAAAACGAGGAAGAAGTAAAGAAACTTCATGAGTCTCTAGACAAAATTCAAGACATCCACGAAAAATTTAATATGAAAATTCCCCAGAGAAGAACACCAGAGTGCGCATTTAGTAACATCCCTCACGGGACAACCGCAGAGGAAATGCATAATATTATAACAGCAAACTTTCCCATAACAAACAATGACTTTAAAGTAATATTCAAATTAAACGATAAACGAAACAATGCGATAAAATGGGTCATTGAATGCTCTCCATTAACATTCAAGTTAATGATGGAAAGGAAAAAAATCTTTAGTGGTTGGAGAGAGCACCGAATCACTGAATATTTTGGCGTTAGAAGGTGCTTTACATGTCAAGACTTCAACCATTCTGCACGAGACTGCCCACACAGACAGTACTGTGCCTTCTGTGGGGGACAGCACGATATTAAGAATTGTAGAGAAGAGATGCCAACTTGCATTAACTGCAAACTTTTCAATAATGTGAATGACAGCGATTTCAATATAAATCATGCTGCATTCGCGTCGACCTGCCAGACGTACCATCGTGAAATACAAAAGATCAAGGAAAGAACAGACTACGGTACATCAAACTAAGGAAGCAAAAAGTAGCGAGTCAGCAAAACAATGACTCCTCTCCCTTCTACCACGATAAT
Organism: Stegodyphus mimosarum; assembly: GCA_000611955.2. Classification (NCBI taxonomy): domain Eukaryota; kingdom Metazoa; phylum Arthropoda; class Arachnida; order Araneae; family Eresidae; genus Stegodyphus; species Stegodyphus mimosarum. The sequence goes on along the minus strand of KK117074.1, from coordinate 3,786 downwards.
AAAGCGAAACAATGCACCTAAAATCAAGATTCTCCAAATTAATTTGCAAAAAGCCCAAGCATCATCTGCAAAACTCGAACTTTTCTTGGCAGAACACCATTATGATATAGTGCTCGTTCAAGAGCCTTATTGCGTAAGAGGTAAAGTTAGTGCTATTCCGTTAAGCTGGAATTTAATCCAACACCAAGACGAAAAAGAAAATCAAGTAAGAGCAGCTATAATATGTTACAACAAGAATTGGTCCCCATCAACAATATTTACCTCTAAAGATTTAGTAACAATAGCCTTAAACACTTCAAAGGAAGAACTGCTCATCACCTCCTTCTATAATTCTCCTGCAGAGGAACTTTCTACAAACCTCAACCAACTAGGTAACATCATCAATAGATTCCCCGGTTCCCTCCACATCATTGGAGGAGATTTTAATGCCCATAACCAAATATGGGGATACTCTCGTACTGACCAAAGGGGAATAGAAGTTGAAGATTTTATTAATAGTTACAATCTAGCATTAATAAATGAAGATTCTGCCCCACCGACATTCGAAACAAGTTCTGGAAAAGGGTGGCCCGACCTAACGCTTGCAAATAATGCTCTCGCCCACCGGATCATGAACTGGACGGTCATGGAGGATGAAGTAATTTCAGACCACAAATTAATATCATATGAATTTGTCACACAGACTGTAGCAATAACAACAAAGCGCTTCAAAACCACAAATAACAGGATCAAAAGATTTGTAAATTCAATCTCCACGGAAGTTCCTTTAATAATAAATGAAATCAAAAAGTCCACTAATGAAGTTCAGTTAGATGACCTAACTACGAAACTGACCAAATCAATTCAAGTCCACTGTGAAAAATCCTTTGACATTAAAAATCCTAGCGATATCAAGAAAGTTAACTGGTGGACAACTTCACTTCGATCTGAACGCAATAAAACCAGAGCTCTAAAGAGAAGAATGAAACAAGCAAAAACAGAAGCAGATAGAACAGCAGCGTACATAATTTTTGCCAAACAGAGAGCTTTCTATAAAAAAGAAATTCGATCAGCAAAAATAAACTGCTGGAAAAAATACATATCAAACAGCAAAGACCCTTATGGTCCGATTTACAAAATCTGCGCAAACAAAGTTTTCAAACCTTCACAAATAATAATTCCCCATTCAGTTTTTCATACCTCAGGATCAGAGGATGCTACTACAACTGCAATAGAAAAAATTATGGACGCCGTATTCCTAAAGGATGATGTAGAAGGTGATACAACAGCGCAAAGATCGAGAAGAGAAAATACCCAACCTCCTTGCACACAAGATGACGCTCCCTTCACAGAATTCGAAATTTATAATATTATTAAAAATCTACCTAAGAAAAAAGCTCCAGGTCCAGACGGAATAGATAACGTAATAATAAAAATAATAAACAAACACTTCCCTTCTCTTATCCCGGTAGTAATAAACAAATGCCTACAATATGGTATTTTTCCCTCCTGCTTCAAAACAGGACAAATAATCCTGTTTAACAAGAAAGGTCAAGATGCGTCCAATCCGAGTTCATATAGGCCAATAAGCCTTCTCCCAGCGCTGGGAAAAGTTTTTGAAAGAGCCCTTGCTAATCGCCTCAGGCACCATTTGAGAAAATCAAATAGCATCAGTAACTTGCAATTTGGATTCACACCCAACAGAAGCACAATACATGCAATCAACGAAGCAATAATCCAAATTTCTAACAACAAAGTCCAAAATCTGCATTCCGCTCTACTATGCCTAGACCTCAGAAAGGCCTTCGACTCACTCTGGTGGCCTGAGGTATTAGGCACTCTTAAAGAAATCAAATGCCCGAAGAACCTATTTAAAGTATTCCAGAACTATTTTACTAATAGGAAAAGCATAATAATAACCAACAGCAGAACCATAGAGAGAAACCAAGAAAGAGGCTGTCCGCAAGGCTCTTGTCTTAGCGCTGATTTCTGGAATTTAACATTCAACAAAATAGTACAACATCAATGGCCAGACCACACAAAGTGCATTGCATTTGCTGATGATGCAGCCTTTGTAATCAGCGGACGCTCAAGACAAGTATTAGAGGCCAATGTTAATACCACTCTGGAAAAATTCAACGACCTTTGCAAGCAGCAAAAACTAACAATATCACAGGAAAAATCTCAAGCCATGATATTTCATAAGCCTTCTCAAAAAATAACCAGACTACCGAAATTCCACATTGACAACAACAAAATCAAAATAGTCAAATCCTTAAGATATCTTGGGATTACAATAGATAATAAACTAAACTTCATTGAGCACCTACAGCAAATTAAGAAGAAAACCTCCAGAATAGCTATCAACCTGAAAAGAATGCAAGGTGTCGGATGGGGCTTAAACCCCCAGATACAAAAGCTATTGTATAAGACTGTTATAGAAAAAATAGCACTGTATGGTGCAGCGATATGGGCGTCACCAATGACGGTAAGAAAACAAAAGCTACTCCAATCCATCCAAAGGCCCTTTCTTCTAAATTATTCCAGAGCTTATAGAACCACCTCAAATGCTGCTCTGTTTCAGCTCACCAGCAGCATCCCCCTGTTCTTGGCTGCGGAGCAGGAACATGCAAAGGCTTCAGTTCTTCAGCTAAGAAAAGACTGCAAAATTGAAAATGAGATAGTAGCTGCCAGCTCCTACACTTCACCGACCCATCCATATGAAAGACATCCAGCTAGCCGAAATAATATCACACTATGCATAAGGCACAACAGGTTCCAAGCATTATTTCCGAAGATCTACACTGATGGTTCTGGCATAAACAACGGAAAAGGATGTGCTATAAAATTATATCTCAATGACCATGATACAAAAGACTTCAAGTTCCAACTTGACAAAGAGAATAGCGTTTTTCAGTCAGAAATGCTCGCGATATTGCAGGCAATCAACGTAAGTACACATCATCATTTTCCAAGGACTTACATCTATACAGATTATCTCTCGGCAATGCATGCTCTCGCGAACACAAATAATAGATCATCATTAGCTCAGGAAATTCTCAGAAAGTCCTCAAGTGCTCAAGGCCAACACTTCTTTTTAATCTGGATCAAGGCCCATGTTGGTCATAAAGGAAACGAAGAAGCTGACATATTAGCCAAGGAGGCAGCACAGGGAATCAATGCCAAGTAAATAAGCATTCCCTGGCCAGCCTCTCACCTCAAACTAAAACTACGGATCACAACTATAAACTTATGGCAACAATGGTGGGACGGTGCAAATACAGGCATTACAATCTCTTCCCCAAAGTTGACTCTCCTCCAATCCATCTCTCCAGACACATCACGTGGTTTATCACGGGGCACGGCCCCTTTCCCACGTACCTCTATGCAAGAAATCTCTCTTCATCAGACTCCTGTGCATGTGGTGAAAGGCGCCCCGAACTTTTTTTTCTATTTTCCTGCCCATTTACAGATTCCCTTCATCTAAAGAAGCCAAATTCAGAAGATGATTTACTCCCATTTTTAAGATATGCTGTTAAGAACAAGCACTTGAGGAATAAAATTACGAAGGTTATTGAATTTTTGGCTGCCAGAAGTCAAGAGCTATGTATTGTAACTTAACCTTCAAAGAATACTTCAGCAATAGCAAAATAAAGCAATTAAATACAGATATAATGTACGCGGGCTTAACTTTACAGGAAAGAAATAAGCACCGCAACCATAAGTACAAAATAGGTTGTAAGATTCCTCCTTCAATCTCTTGACTCTTTTCGTGAGCATCAACTGTGAAACCTTATGTGGAGGACA
>KL817034.1:0-20024 GCA_000611955.2 Stegodyphus mimosarum | reverse complement strand
CTCCATTATCCAACACGAAAGGACTGGAATCTGGATCATTAGTATTTTTATTCTTGAGAAAAAGTTAGGAAGTTCTTCTGAAATCCAGACTAAGGAGAAAATTAATACAAACAATAATTCTGCCCTCTAAAAATTGAGCTTTGCCATTTTTTCCTAATAAAGGCTGTAGTATTGAGGATCCCCCCCTTAATTCTATTCTAAATGCTGGTTACACTCACTGATTTATTCTGAATTTTAGAGATCTGTTTGTTCGTCCTGTATATGATTATGTGCTCAGGTTCAAAGATGTCTTTAATAACTAGACCAGATAATTTTCGTTCACATGCAGGGGAAAAAACACAATTCATGAAATTTATGGTATGTATTAATAAGAATAAAATGCCTTCTGATAAGAATATTGTATTTCATTATTCATGAAACTGCAGTCACAGTGAATTTATGCAGTGGCTTACATTTGTTCTTAAATATTTATATTTCCAATTTGTTTTTCCCAAATAGCGCAACAAAATGTTAAATAAATAAATGATGCATTTTTTACACATGTAATATTGCTTATTTGTTTCACATCCTGCTTATTGTTATAAATAAGAAAAGATTTTTTAAGGTTGTGTAACTTATATCAAGTCATTTAAACATCTGGTCAGTGGAGGATGCCTTTTACATTTAGGGAAAATGTATAAATAAAAGACTAAGTAATTGCATATATTTTAGCTAAAATTGCATTATGCTCTGGCAATAAGGTTAAATTTTTCTACACTTTTGTTGATATTACATCATCAGTTTAAACATGTTAAGATCACATGTAGGAATTATAAAACTAAAAATATGGAATAATGATTTATGACCTTACAAGAATTTTCAAAAAGTTATTTGCTTTATTAAACATTTCTTTCAATGTAAGTTGTTTAAGTTGCTTCATTTTTAGTGCCAATATTTTCTTTTTAATTCTATAAATAAATGGAATTTGGTGTCCAGTTACATTATTCAAGTCCTGTGATTGCTGTGACAAGAATTCCCACTAAACTGTCGACTAAAATTTCTTTATTCCTATTTCCTAACAACCTTTCTGTCACATTTATTATCATTGGCAGAGATATTTTTGGAATTTAATGCCATATGATCAATTTGGTCATGCATTAGTTGATTGATGATTGGGATATTGTCATCATAATGGAAAACATTTGTTATATTATCTTCATTTATCATTCTTTCCATTTCTTCACAAGTTCCATTAATTTTCTTTTCCCCTGATATCTAAAAGCCTCATTTCTTCACAAGTTCCCCCCTTTTTGGGGGGGCTGGTAATCTGAAAGCCTTCAGATTTGCAACTATCATTATAAAGTTTACGTAGCTTACACTATTGGCAATATATTATGAGTTTGGCTGCTAAAGACATATTGTTTTGAATTTTGCTTTACTTCAATCATGCGCTGTTAAAGTTTAGCCTGAATTAGTTTAGTTATTCATAGATTGTGACATGATTATTGCAGTGAAAAAGTTCTGTGATGTCATCATTAATTATTGCTTCTACTTCACAAATTTTTGTTTGCGATATCTGAAAACCTTCAAATTTGTGACATTTATCATGATATATAAGTATCACGAATTGATGATTACGACGTGATACTTATATTATTATCATGAAGCTTAGTCATCATCTGCGATGCACTATTGGCAGTGTATCACGAGAAGGATGATAAGAGATGCTGTTCTTCTAAATTTTGTTTCACTTCTATCACACACTGACAAAGTTAAGCTTGAATTATATTAGTTCAGGTACTTATTTACTTATGTCTATTTCCCATGCATCTTAGCCCCTATCAAATAAATTCTCTCATGTATTTTTCTAAGGCTTATGTAGGGTAAGCACTAGATATTTTGGTACTTGCATATTAAGGCAACCACTTTGGTGCAGTCTGGTGATTTTTTATGCATTTTGTAGTAGAAGTTACTGATTTTAGGTTTTCATGCCATTCTTTGGGAAGATTCCCACACTTTCAATATTTATACTAAGTTGAACATTATATTGGTTCAATTGATAGATAATGTCATTATCAGCATATGAAAAGAAAACATACTTTAGCAATTTAAAATAGAAATTTTAATTATTTAATAAGGATTACATGATACCTTTAAAAAAATAAAATATCTGCATTCTTATTCAAATCTTTCTGTAATTTTTTTGCACTGTTCTTTTCCCGAAGTACGCAGTGATCTGTTTTTGCTCAAAAACATCAGAGAATTGTGCAGTTGTTGGGAACAGCGATAAGTTTATGTGCCTTTTCTATCTCTCCTAGTTTCAGCTTACAATTTCCTACCACAATGTGTTTTCAGAAGCGCAGTTAATGCAAATGGTAGGAGTATTTGGCTACATCTCTCTCTAAGCTATTGCTGTGCTTGGCCTTACTTTAGGCCCTTGATTAACTTCACCGGCTTAATTGAGATTTAGAGGCCAACTACTAAAAATCTTGACAGCTTCGCCTGTGTCCTTTAGTTAAGTCTTAGTTTAGTTTAAATTCTTATTAATTTAAGTTCAAGCCCAAGAGGCTTTGCTGTATGCTCCGAGGCTGGAGCTGACTGTGTTCATCATATTTTGAGAAATAAAGCCTTCTTGAGTCTTACATCTCTGTTCATACATTCAAGCGATTATTCGCTTATCAGTGTGTAAAGGGTTTCTGATCTGAAAAGTTAAAGAGTGAAACCCCACATCGTCATTGTTTCATTTATAACATTTTCAGCAAAATTCTGTATTCCTGCAGAAATTTTATTGCAGTTTCTTCTATTGCTGGCAAATTTCTTATTCTGTCATTATAAAGTAAAGCAAAAATTATCATAATTTGTTTAAAAAACCGTTGGAGGTTGAAATAGAAGGAGATCGACTGCATGCAAAAATGCTGGCATTGCTTGACTGAAGGATTGTTATAAGCATAGTTGATGGAGGAATGTGCATGGTTGCCGGAGTTGGTACATTCTGAAAATTTGGTGACTTTTGGATAGATAGTTGAATGAATATCAAAGTACCGATATTTTGCAGCTTGGAGCAGTGTGTAGGGCTCCTATATTCTGCTGCCAAGTGCCTCCCTCCACCCTAAAAATTTTACATCCTCTAATTTTTGTATTCCAGCATCTTTCCTATAATCTGTATATATAAGATTTTGCCGTAGCTTAATTTTGTTAATCCAAATTGTAAAATTTTTGCCACCAGTTGTGGCGACTAACCTGGACTTATTTAAATAATAAATCACTTAATCTCAATTGAAAAAGCATTAAATACAAACTTTTGGTTTATGTCTTTCATTTGCCCTTCCCCAACAATAAAGTCTATAATCGTCATCAAGAATAACATCAACATAAAAGGAGATTATCAGACTGGTCTATATTCTGTTGCTGATATTACTAAAAAAAATGGTTAAATGTTGCTGATGTATGACCTGTCTTAATTTGAGGCAATTTTGTGTGTTGATAATTAGGCAAGGATGAGAGCAAATGGTGCTTTGAATTAGTGTTAGGGATAGAAATAATTCAGTAGGAGTAAAATAAAGGATGTTTGCTTATTGATTACTCTTTAGAAGTTAATTATTGAGCTCAAAAAGTTATACGTTTTTTTGTGGGTTTGTTTTTATGTGTAATTTAGCTAATTTTTTTTCAGTTTATGAATAAATGATCCCGACCATATTTCTTTCAGTTTTGCTCTTTTTGCCCATATATTTCCAACTGAAATTGTTCTTAGGGTAAGGAAAGTATTTATTCAAAAATCTGCATAAAATTTCAATAAAAATTGATTCAAAAATCACTACGACAAAAATGTTCCATCTTTATCTGAAAATGGATATAATTTCTGAGACGTTTGCTTTTGAGTGATGAATTGTTATGGAAGGAATATTGTACTCATTCTGTTTTCAGAGTGTATTCTGTATGTATTATGATCCAACAGTTTCATAAGCAGGATAAAGTTTACTATTGGGAAAATGAATCTGAAGTATAATTTTTAAAAAGTAATTTCTTACATTTCTTATTTCAGTAAACTCCTTGCTGCGTTGACAGCATTGCCTACATCTGAAATTAATATGTTTTTTCCTGATTAGTCTATGAAAATATAAAATTTGTTTTGAAATTCAATTATTCCCTTCTTGGGCATATTAGTTATGAACTCTGATAGCAAATTTCAGAATTTCTCTTCTAGTATATTTAAAACAAAAAATCGGAGTCTTATACAATTTTGTGTATTGCATAATGATACATTTAAGCTATGCCTTTGTCATTCTGATGAAAGAGTTTTATATTCTGATAGATAATGTCATTCATCATGGTATTGTTCTGTCATCATCAGTATTGTGTGTGAGGAACCTTTCATCTCATTAAATATTCAAGCTAACGATATTTCAGTTTAGTTCTGTTTAAAAAATATCTTGCCCTCTCCCTCTTTTAACTTGTTCAGTTTATAAATGTTGTACAAGATTTATTTATCGTGGTATTTATTTTTTCTCCTGGCCTAGTTATTTTCTGTCTAGATGTCTACAAACAGTTGTGTGACGAAAGGGCACCAGGATTATACACGAAATTTGTCAGTTTAATGCTTAAAAACAAGTTTTTTTCTGGCGACCTTATATTTAGTTGACATAGATCAATGGGATTGTGAGACATTCTGTCTCTTGGTCATATGTTCATTATTTTTACTGCTATTTTTTTAAATGACAAATTATGAAAACGGAATCCTTAACCTTTCTCATTAAATTGGAGTGTTTATTTTTGCAACTGTTCTTGGAGGATCAGCATCATAGTTAAAAGGCACAAATTAGATTTTTATTCTTTATGATAAGGAAAATGTTTTTGTTTCAATGGTATGTGACAATGGATTTCATTCCAAATAAAGTTGAACGTTATGTATAGAAGAATGAGATGTGCTTAGGTAGGGGAAAGAATGAATAATGGTTATTCTGGGAAGTTTCGTAAGAGCAAAATGATTGGGCATCACATGAGAAGGTCCATGATTAAATGTACCTGGTTTGGAGAGAGTAAGGCTAGTGTAATTCAGATCTTAATAATGACAAGTACGTGGATACAAAAGGCCATCAATGATTTTATTTCTTTTGGTGTTGATGTCTTAGAGAATTTAGCAGAGATTCAATGACGTTAGGAATGTGTGTACAAAAACAGCATGATTGGAGGTTGTAGTGTAATTTGTAGGATTGATGAAAGCATGTTTGAAAAGCTGAAATTTAACCATTACAAAAGAGTTGTAGAATAGAATAGAATCTGGGTATTTGTAGGCATTAAATGGACACTGACCATTTCTAAAAAAATATTTTTGAGGTTCTGAAGAAAACTCTTTTTGAAGTTATACAGAAAAATATAGGGCGAGGTCCTGTAAAAGTCTCAGATTCTTATAAGACATATAATTGTCTTTCATTCAGATGGAAGAGATTTAGAAGAGAAGTGGAAGTAGAAATGCATATAAGTGAAAATAATGTGATTGGAGATACAGGTGTGATTTTTGAAATTCATGAAAGCAAGTTCAAAAAGTGGAAATTTCTTAGTGATAAAAGATTTATTGGAGCCTGTGTGTAAAACGGCATGATTGGAGGTTGTAGTGTGATTTGTAAGATTGATGAAAGCATGTTTGAAAAGCTGAAATTTAACCGTTACGAAAGAGTGTAAAGAATCTGGGTATTTGTTGGCATTTAAATGGACACTGACAATTTCTAAAAAAAATATTTTTTGAGGTTCTGCAAAGAATGAAGAAAACTCTTTTTGAAGTTATACAGAAAAATATAAGGCAAGGTCCTATAAATGTCTCAGATTCTTATAAGACATGCAATTGTCTTTCATTCAGGTGGAAGAGATTTAGAAGAGAAGTGGAAGTAGAAATGCATGTAAGTGAAAATAATGTGATTGGAGGTGCAGGTGTGATTGTTGAAATTCATAAAAGCAAGTTCGAGAAGTGGCGATTTCTTAGTGATAAAAGAGTGAATGGAGCCTGGGTGTTTGGAGGCACTAAAAGGAAGTGAAATTTTCCCCCCTTCTTGAACTTAGGAAGAGAAATGTAAAGCAGGTTCCTATAATTGTCTGGCATTGCTAGAAGGCATGTAATTTGTCTTTTAGTCAGTCATAGTGTGACATTTAGAGACCCTATTTCTAGAGCTCACATAAACTTAGTTGAGGATTTGTGGAGCTCCATTGCAAGATCTCTGCACAGACCTGACCATTTGTGATTTAATTTCTTTTGAGATGGAAGTCTCAGAGACATGTGCCATGCTTTGGAAGAGTTTTTGCAAAGAAGTGTGTGTATGAGAATAATATGATTGGAGCTTCTGGTGTGATGATTGCTGATATAATGAAAGCAAAATATGAAAATGGGAATTTGGTCTTGATAAAATAATGAATCAAATTTGTATGTTTGGAGGCATTGCAAGAAATTCTGGGAATGTTTATCTCTTTTGAGTTTGTTTGGGAGAGTTAAGGGGTATGTTGAGCTAAACAACATTCGATCTTATAGCCTGTTATTTGTACATTTTTTCTTAAATGTAAATGCCATCTTCCAGTGTCCAAAAACTGCAGTTGCTTCATTTCCATTGCACACTGGTTATCGTAAATTAGGGAAAAATCACAAAAATAGCGATAACTCCCTCAAAAATAAGCCCAAATGTGTAAAATTTGAATATGTTGCCAAGTAAGAGTAGCTGAGTAAAACTGCAATATGCAAGTTGGTGGAGCTTCACTCGGAATACGTCATCTGTGAGGAGCGTAAGGTCCATGTTTGATAGCAAACCCACGTATTTCACTGCGATATTGACATCAGAAATCTGAGATAGCCAATTCATAACAATGATCTCCAGGCATCATTTGCCTGCATAACTACGACGGAGAGCCATTGGGAGACTAGGGGCAGGACAAAGTCAAACAGAAGTGGCCAGATGGCTAAATGTGAGTCTTTCTGTGGTTCATAGACTTTGGAGCACAGATTGAGCATCTAGGAGGTTCAGCCAAGGATGGCCAACTGCTACGACGAGCGCCAATAGCCGATGTTTGACATTATGTGCATGCAGGCATAGAACTACTACTCTTGCTGCGGCCACCGAAAGTTTGGTGTCAACGTCAACTGGGCATAGAAGGCTTCACGAAAGTGGTCTGTATGCAAGGCGAGCAGCCATTTGCGTGCCACTCATGTCACGCCATAGGACGGACCATTTGCAGTCGGCATGACCACATGTCCACTGGATGCCTGGTCAATAGAGGGCTGTTCTCTTTACGGATAAATCCAGGTTTAGTCTAGAAAGTGATAGTAGACATTATTTGATATGGAGAGAACCTGGAACCCGTCATCATCTATCAAACATCCATGAAAGAGATGCATACGGAAGAGGCAGTGTTTGGGGTGGCATCCCTTTGGGTGGACGCACAGACCTCCATGTCTCTTCAAGGAGAACCGTGAATGCTTAGGTTTATAGAGATGACATCCTTGATGCTTATGTGCACCCATATGCTGGGCAATAGGTGATGCTTTCCTGTTACAAGACGACAATGCAACACCACACAGGGCCTGCATCCTAGATGATTATCTTCAACAGGAAACAATTATGCTCATGAAGTGGCCATCTCGATTCCTGGATTTGAATCCTATCGAGCATGTTTGGGGATGCTTTAGGGAGACGTTTAGCTGCTCTCAATCCGCCCCCTCGGACCCTTGACACGCTTGCAACTGCTTTGCAAGAGCAATGGCTGTCGCTTCTGATGGAACTGATAGACCACGTTATTGAGAGCATCACACATTGCTGTATGTGCTTTATTGCTTCTAGAGGCGATCATGTTGTACATTGAAGGCACTTTTCCTATAGCAAACTGACACCTTCAATTTGTTCATTTTATACATGTGATAATTTCTATGCTGCCATAATTGTCTGGTAATTTCTTTTTATGTTATTTGATACCTTACTATCTGTCGTATATTGTGAGTAAGTTTCATAAAATTCTACATGTAACATTTTCAGTAATCATGATTTTTGTCATTTTTCCATAATTTATTATAACCAGTGAATTTTGAATAAATTGTTTAAATTGAAAATATCTCTTCTTATTAATAAGTGGGATGGGAAAGAAATAACCAATATTATATGTGTAACATCCCAAAAAAAGTAAATATAAATATGCCACTGCATGAATTCATTGTGACTGCAGTTTAATGAATAATGAAATACAATATTCTTATTGGAGGGCATTTTATTTTTATTACTACATGCGATAAAGTTCATGGTTTGTGTTTTTTTATCCCTGCCTGTGAACGAGAATTATTTGGTTTACTTATTTAAAGAGATCTTTTAACCTGAGCACATAATCACACACAGAATAAACAGGCATATCTGTAAAATTTAGGATAAATCAATGAATATAAGCAGCATTTGGAATAGAATTAAGGAGAGAGTGCTTAATATTACATCCTTTATTAGGGAAAAATGTCAAAGCTCAATTTTTAGAGGGTAGGATTATTGTCTGTATTAATTTTCTCCTCAGTCTGGATTTCACTGAAACTTCTAAAAATTTTTTTCAAAACTAATGATGCAGATGTTCTTTCCTGTTGGAAAGTGGAGAAACTTCTTGTGTTGGGACCCTTTCCATCCAAGGATTCCCAACTTCCATGTAAAGCACTTGTTAACATCTGTGGGTGCTTACTGTAACAACAATAAAACTGAGCTGAGCATCCCCAATACACTGCCATCAGTGATGATTTCTTACTTTTGTTCATGCTTAATTAAGCATTATTTTTGTTCATGCATTTTATGAAGGAATTTACTCATGTATTTATAATCTTTGATTTCTGCTGAAAATTCACTTAATCCTTTCATGGGCGCATAGCTAAAATACACTTTTATGTGATAAAGTACATTATAAACATAATGTTCTCAACCCTCTTAAACATTATTTGGCCTGTACAATTTTTCGGATCAGGGGTCTTTTGTCTAGGGGGCCGCTAGAGGTTACAGCCACTGCGCACATAAGACATTTAGCTTACCTCTTAGGATAAAATTAATTCACCTTATTATGATGCATTTTTATGAGAAATTAATACTTATGGAAATAACAATTTTAATGATAATTAAATACAAAATGTTTGAGGAATAAAGTAATAATAGCAAAGTATTAATTATAAAGTAATTTCAGAATATCGTTGTTGTACTTATTGAAAGATTTTACGTATGTATCTATCTAGTATGAAATTTTTCGAAACAAGTAGGATGATTGGAGACACAGTGGGACATTGCAGGACTTGCAGAGCGATCGAGAACGATGAACTTCTTTTTTTGTACTACAAAGATCACATCTTCTGTATAAGCCACCTTCCGTTTTTACAGGAATATATTTTGCGTCTCTGTGCGCTCATCTGTTGGAACGTATGGCTTGTGCTTTTTTACAGGAACCGATTTTGAACATAGACTCCGTTTCTTAAGAGTTTTTTTTTGCACCCATCAGTACCAGTCCTTGGATCACTTCTCTTCGGAAATCTTTCATGGTTTTAAATTCACTGTATTTATCCAGATGCATGTTGTAAATTATGAATGCATTTCGTACAGGCATTTCAAGTGATCAAATTTGTCTACAAAGCCCATGTTTTTGTTATAATCTATTATTGCTTGAGGGCATGCTAAGTTTATTATTTCACCATTCCTTTCTTTTCTCTCTACATTGATGACATTTGTTGCATTTTCTAAACATGACAATATGCACACACTGCGTTTATCCTTCCATCTGAGGCATAATATGTTATCTTCCCTTAATGCCCAATCAAATTCTCCTCTTTTCATCAATTTCTCAGAATTTAAGTTTTTTGGCAAATTTATCCTATTCATGTTTACAGTTCCACATGCGAATATCTTTTGAGTCTCAAAAAATCTAAAAACTGTAAATCTGTAACTGGTAAAATAATTATCCATAAACAATCTATGATTTTTACCAAAAATTAGAGTGCGAAGTATCGGCAGTATCACCAGTATCACCAATTTTTCCAGTATAAATTTCAAACTGGCAAGCATGTGCACTCTCATCACATCGCATCCATATTTTATAACCTCTTTTTATGGGCTTTTTTGGCATATATTGTTTGAAAGAAGAGCATCTTTTAAATTTCACCATTGATTCATCAATAGTTTGATTTTGATTTGGATGAAATAAAGAAAGGAATTTTTCTGAAAGATGGCTCAGAAATGGTCTTATTTTATATAATTTGTCATAATTGCCAATTCCGTTTTTAGGCTGTAAAGAATTATCATTGATATGCAAATGTGAGAGAATCCATGCAAAACGTTTTACAGACATCTGTTGTGCTATGTACTCATCATGCAAATCAGATCCATTGACCAGTAATCTCTGTAGCTTGGCAAACGTTTTGATTCCCATGAGGATTGATAGCCAAAAATCTCAGTAATTCATCAACCTCTAAAGGGCTGAATTTTTTCCCTCCTTGAGTTGCATACAGGTTACGTTAGAAAAACAATATCTTCCAACAATTTTGCTGTAATAAACAGCAAAAATACTCCAAGAGGAGATGGAATTTGCATTTCTAAAACTTCAGAAGACGGACCACTGTCTTCCGTGCATTTTTGCAACAAAATGTTTATTCCATTTCACTTGCGGTTTAGAAGTAGAAGGAAGCTGTAACTCATCGATTTCTTCATCATCAGAACTTGTTGGGATCAAAACAATAAAAGAAATGTACAATAATCTTATAAAAGCAGAAACTAATTAAAAACAGTAAAACAAAATTATCCACACAGAGAAAGTATTCTAAATTTCGTCTCTCTAAAAAAGGAACTTTTAACATCTGGCCGAACAGATAAACTATACTGAGAGTGAAATCAAGCCCGAAACCTCATCAGGTGTTACCTACAGATACAGTGTTTCACTCAAACATACCCTTCTCTAGGTAAAAGAAGTGCGCTGTTTTCAAGGTCGCTGTTACTGCTCTAAAGAGCGGTGGACAGACCCTGTATCCACTAAAAATGAATTGTTTTTGCTTGTGAAATAGTTTTAATTTATTTATATGACAGAAAAATATACATTAAAACTGTCAAAATGTTCTTCATATATTAGGAATAATTTTTAAAATAATAAAATTTCGATTTACAGTACTCTTGCACTGAATGTACAACTTCAGCATTCCATCATAGACCATAATTCAATAAAAAATGTGCATTTGTAATGATTTTTGTGCATTTCAGCTTCAATCAATGCAAGTGTCTAATGAAGCTAGACACTGCACACTTGAAGAAAAAATTATATTTAGGTGGCTTGACTTTGTAGCCATTGCCCGCGAAAGGGTTTTAAAAGGATTAAGGCATTTTTAAGATTAAAAATGGTAGTACTATAAACAATAGTTAAACATATGTACAAATGTTCAAAGTTAATAAAAAACCAGTAATAATCAAATTCTATATTTAAAAAAATTATTATGATCACTGTGGTTGTAAAATTTTCACAGTTGGCATTATTGTTAGCAGGGCTTTGAATCGTTACTTTTTTCGTTCTGGTTTTTGGTTTTGGTTCAAGTAAAAAAACATATCGCTTCAGTTCTGGTTTTCATTCCAACCGAAATAACGGTTTTGGTTCAGATTTAAATAAATAATTGTGTGGATGTATATTTTTATATGTAAAGAAAGGAATAATTTTATATAAAGAAAAAATGCAATTCTATCACAATTAAAATTTTTTTTAATTGTGCACAATGTAAATTGATACACTTGAATAAATTGTACAATACAAGCAGCAATCAGAAATTGGTGAGCATTGGCATTATTTTCGTTGCTTGAATTGCATATGACAGCTTCGTTCGTGATTGCAATGGTTTAGTTATAGCCTCGGCGCTTAGTGCTTGCTGATCACAATATGCACTAGGCCTTGCAAGAATTATATAAAAGTATGTTTATTTAGCAAGTATGTTTATTTTTATTAATATGAAGATTTTGTGTAATTATTAATATATATTCCAGTGTGATTTCACTGAGCTTACTTCTGTTGTCTCGGAGAATAAATTTAAAACTTGGAAAAGGCCTTTTCAATGCTAGCTCGTGTAGGCGGAGCTGCCCAAACCAGCATTGCAACCTTATACAAGTGCAGACAGATAGTTATATTTTCTTCTGAAAAATCTAAAACATCATATTTTGTATCGAGTCTTCACAATTATTTTAAATGAGTTTAATCTGAATCTCAGTAGACATAAGGAGATCTATGTGATTTTATAGCCAATTCTTTACTTTTCAGAAAACACTCCAAATCATCTACATATTCAATATTTTCAGTAGAAGATTTTTTTCCCTCATTTATGACTGACTTCCAAATATTTTATCAAAATATTCTTTAAATGTTGCCCAGACCTTGCTTTTCATCATTTTCTAAGGTGAAAAACAAAATTCGATAACGTGGATCCAAGTAAACCGCTCCAACTAAACTATCAGATTCTATAAACAATGGTTCCCTGTTAGATAATTGATGGATTAAATATCTACTCACAAATTAAAAAAATTTTGTAATTTAAGTTTGCAACATGTCGAAATGCCGTAAAAATCGCCGGTTAATTGTTCACACGAGTTAACATTGGAGTTCAGTTCCGGTTTTTGTTCGGACCAAAATAATGGTTTTTTTTTTCGGTTTTCGGTTCAGTTCGAAGCCATGATTGTTAGCAAAAAATTTTGCATCATTCAGTATGTGGAAATAAATGTTTGAAAATGATGAAAATTAATAATTAATGTTCTCATTATTAATGTGGCTAAACTTTAGAATGTATGTTATTTTTAAGTAAAACAAAATTAAAATGCAAATATTGACTCAAACAATGTTTGTATCTTCATGTAAAACTCTGTAAATGTCTGCAGTAGACTGAGTTTGTTAAGATCGAATGAAATTTAAATGCAAAAAATTTAATATGGTTTAATAAGAAAAAAAGTCATAAACTCTGACAACAAAAGTAATCAGTTAAGATGAAATTAAAGGAAAAATTATTCTGAAATCCACTAAAAGTGGGGTAATGAAATTTGTGCAAATTGCAATGGAATTCAAATGCAAAGTAATTTTCATTTACATCAGCCATAAAACTGGAAATTGTCACTAGTTGTTATGCTGGCATGCAACTATTATATAAAATAGCGGCTACCAGCTCCTCTGAGAGTTGCCGAAAGTCGCGACGAAAGTGAGAATTCCTTAACTGAATTTCCCAAGTAAGATCACAGAAATCAGGTAGGAAGCGAGGACACTTTATCCTCCATAAAACAGAAAACATCGGCGAGAACTGGAAATAGGTGACACATGCAGCTCCGTCTGCTGATCGGAAAGGAGAATATAATCATGAGGCAGGAGGGGCCAGAACAATGCTGGGATCGTCGACTGGCGAAACAGGAAGGAGGAAGGCACGTGAATTATGTCAGCGAGTCCATGGTATAAGGAAATGAATTTCTCACCTAAGTTCATCAGAAGATGTTAAAAAAGAAACTTCATGTTTAAAAAAATATATTAGTAATTAATTTGTCTAGGCAGAGAGGTAAACTGTATGATATTCTTTAGAGAGGGAGAGGAAATACAATCAGACACGAATTTCGTCATTTCTTGATCCGGAGTGTTGTTAGCTGGAAAAAACATGCAGCCTGAACTGATTTTCAAGAAAGTTTTCAAAAAGCTCTGCTTTTTTGTTAATCAGTGCAAGCAGTAGTATTCACGTGTCTGATTGGCCCAGAATAATGTTTAGTCAACTTCAGTCTTCCGACGTAGCTCCAAAAGGAATTGTCACTTAAATTAAGCTGATTGACTTAACATTTCCAGAGCTGGAATCTGTACTTGCTGGTAAGAGATTTAATTTTTCGATTTAACTAATTTTGGTGCAGCTGAAGTTTTTGTGAAGGCAATTTCATTCTTCAATAAAAATTCTAATTTAGTGGGGAATCTGGCTGTAATATTGATCAGATTTTATGGTGTGGAAAGAGTTATCCAGAAAATTACAGAGATTTTTGGTGAGGCGATGAATTTCAAAGTCAATATCATCCTTTGCACTGAGTTTAGTGGTATTAGGAGGTGATGTGTGGACAAGGGGGCTTAAAACAGTCTCTGGATTCATGATTGATCCTGCATTTGACACAGCGTGAGGGGTGCTGGCAAATAGCTTGTACATGAGAAAAGGGCCGGCAACGGAAGTGCTGGGTGGGTTTGTGCTATCCTCTGTATGTTTCCACAGTAATTTTCATGCGCATTAAGTATTTCATTATGTATGAAGTGGGCGTGGTTTATTATCTGTAGTGTGATGAGAAAGATGGGTATTTTAATAATTGCAGTAAAACTGGCCTTATTTACAATATAGTGATGTCAGTGATCATGTATATTCCTCCCTTGTATTATATTTAAAAATGTCTGCTACAATTATAGGCTTTGTTTTTATATTTTATTTATTTCCTATAGTCTTTGTATGAAATTTTTTTGATACGAGAATTCCCAGATTTCATATTATGATAAATAGGACCTAATATAAGTAACTCTTATGTCCTTTAAATTCTTTAATGTCCTTTAAATAAATTTAATGTCCTTTAAATAAAGGCTACTCATTTTTTTAGTTATGTCAGATATACGTACGTATGTGCATACGCCATGAAAAAATCTCCTCAGAATCCATTTTAAATCACTTTTATAGTTTATTGGGTGGAAAAGAGTCCTTTATTCTGTCGTTATGTTCAGATATCATGCAAAAAGGTCATATAATAATTGCATTGAATAGTGGTCAGAATACATATTTTTGTTGAAATTTGATACCCAAAATTTTTTGCGATTACAATACTTTCTTTTTACTTTGTACAAGGAAGTAAAAAGCAACCATAAAAAATTTCAGCACCACATTTAATTTTATTTCTTTATTCGTTCAAAAGCAAATGTGATACTTAGCAGGTCAGCTGTTGATTTAATGAAGTTAATTATGAGTTTCCCTTAAATGAAATTTAAGTGCTGAAAATGAATTGTCAAATTTGTAATTTAATCTGGACCTCGCCATTGTTACTGAGATTTTCCAGGTAACATTTTTTTCCGTCAATTTTGTTTTAATATTGGAAAAGATTATGTGTCTCTCAAATTCAATGTGTAGGCAAGCATATAATAAAATGACATACAAATTTTGATTATTAGCCTTAGTATTGTAAGATGAACAGCGTTTTATATCAAGAAGAAAAAATTTTAATACCAATATACGTGTCTATCACAGCTTTGGTATTATATAGTACATTCATACAATCAAAAATGGATTAACCTGTAAGCAAAATAAGCATGTGTTTAGGGCATCAAGGAAAAGGTCATTAGGAACAAAAGGTCATTAGAAACACGAGGAAATGAGGCCCCAGAAAATAATTCTTGTTGCCAGTTTTACTCTGGAATGGTGTAGCTAAACACGAAGACCAAGAAAGAAGGAATGGGGCGAGGAACAGAAGTAAATGTATATGAGGCTTAGCGAGCTTGGCTCTGCATACTCTACAAATATATCTAAATAATAATAATCTTCGTTATATGCACATGGAAATGTAAATTTTAGAAATGAGGTTTAATTAATATTTTTATTTTATAAGGTAAACGGATAAATTTGTAAAAAGGAAATTTTGAAAATTATTTTGAGTTTTCTTTCTCTGTGTGAGAAATGAAACTGAAGTGAAATATCTAAAGAATATTACTTCATCCCCACACTGTGAGTAACCAAGCATTTTAGACCAGTTTGTGCAACACATGTGTGCATGATTTCTGAAAGTTGCACAATTACATAGTTGTTTGTTGTAAAGAAAACAAAGAGATCATTAAAAAAACAGTATAATGAATGCAGTTATGTATGTGGAATGACAACATGTCTTATGACCAGGGCCGGCATTACGCTTTTTGACACCTAGTATGCTGCTTTAAATTCCATTGCCCGCATAATTTTGTGATTCTTAAATTCTGCTACCTAGTGTAATCGCATCTGTTCCGTTGGCTCCGATGTTGATCTTGGCTGGTGAGTAAATAAAAGCCACCACTGTGCTCCAAAGATAAAATGCAACATGTTTTTCCTTAAAACATCAATTCTGGTTCTATATGTACTATTTTAGAGTTTTGTACTTATAAAAATTGTAATTTGAGTTTATTCACTCCTTTTGTTTTTCTGTTTAGGATTTTAGGTTATGTATAGTCAGTCATAATATTTTTATGTATATACAAACATGTTTCATCCATCTTGATGATCTACAATTAAATGCTAAAAAAATAACACAATGGTCTTGGTTATTAGCCAGGTTGCATCAGAACTTGGGTAATAGGAATTTATTCATTTACTGCTTAAATATATTAAAAACGGAAGTTTATTTGAATATGGCAAATCATATAATAGCTGTCTGCCTAAGGGAAGGGATGCCTATGTGGAGGAATTTCTAATGCAAAACAGATCATATTCACATTACATATCTATGAAGGGAAAAAAGGAGATTCCCTTCCTCTCCTAAGATTAATTTTTGTAATCAGTTATAATTTTATTACAATTAATTATTATAATTTTATAACCAGTGTTTCATAAAAATTTATTTTATATCAGATTCACATATGGTAGACTATTTAAAAAACCGAAACAAAATTATTGTTATTTAAAAAACAGACAAAGTTACTTTTAAGCATTTTCCCCACCCTGGTGCTTTGTACCAGAATGTTTTTTTAAATTCAGTGTTTAAATATGGCAACAAAATTACATTTTGTATAATGCAAAAGGGATAATGTCTATGAATCTTTGCCTCCTTGTAAAACCTTTCTTTTTAATACACTGAAAAAATTTATGAAAGAAACTTTCTGAAACTTGATAGGTAAGTGTTAAATAATATATTATGTATGTAAAATTGCAATTTTTTATTATTTATTACATATATCATAAAAGTTAATGTGGTTAAGCAAGACTGTCCGAGTCAGCCTGATATATTTTTATTTCAAACTCATTATTTTGCTTTTTTTAAACATGAAGTAGAGCAGAAAATTCATATTATTCTTACCTCAGGAATAATATGAAATTACCTTTTCTGTAGTCTTGCTGACTTCAGAGTATTGAACTAATATTATGGTGTGAAAGCATCATATAAAATTTAATTAAGTTGACCTTAAGACAATCTTTATATATATTGATAAAAGTAATGTTTTTTAATCCTTAATATAAACTTTTAATATTAGTATGTCTGCTATGGGAACCGTAATCTGTAATTTATATAATAAGGCATTTCACATGTGTGTGTGCATTCGAACAGTTATAAAAGCACACTCTTTTAAAATTTGACACTATGTTTTAAATAACATAGTGTCAGATTTAATCAAATTGTGTTTAAATAACATAGTGCTAATTTAAATAATCATATACAACTGAATTCGTCATAGAAAATTTTTTTAAAGAAAAGTTGTTTCTCGGAATGTCATTGAAAATTTGCAGAATGATTTTTAGAGCTGATTGTTAAAAATATTTTCTTTTGTGCATGTAACTGCTAAATAGACATTTTTGTTTAAAAAAAAATTCATGTTTAAAAAAAATATTTGGTAGATACAAAATAGTTCATGAAAAGTCAATTATTAGGTTACTAAATATTGTTACATAACTGGGTTTAAATCTGACTGAGAAAGCAATCTTTGTAGTGAATGTTTGTCCTGATTACTGAAAATTTGCAGTAGAAGATTTTGTAGAGCAGTAATTAGAAAATGCTTAAATCTTTTCTCATGAAATTTTAATGTTATAATTTCAAAGTTTTAAAAAAAACTATATGCTTTAAGTTATGCATTTTATTATTTTTATGTGCCATATTTACTAATTCTGTAAAATATATAAATGTAACAGCACTTAGTTGAAGTATGTGACTGTTTTTTAAAGAAATCTCTTGTTTTATAAAGGTTTTGTGAATGTCAGACATTTTATTGTTTAAAATAATCAGCAAAATTATTGTACTATGAAGATGTATAATTTTTTAGTTAAATTTTAACATGCATTTATATTACATTTATATAAAGAACAAATAATATAAATAGATAATTCTGTGCATCTTCATTTTTTGTGTCTATGTATTTGTTTGGCATGTTTACTCTGTATATTCTGCTTAATACTGTATTTTCATCTTCTGTTATATTTTGATTATGAAATCTAAGCATTGTGCATTTAAATGATCCTCCATGCATTTGAACTGTTGTTCATAATTTCACAACAGAGACCTTTCACTATAATGAATATACTTGCTACCATTCATGATATGTATTCTCTTGACTGTTTGCCATCTGGTGGGTGCTGCAAAACTGTGACCACATTTTATGAAACTCTGTATTCTTCATTACTGTAGTGTGTGTGGGGTCACTGAATGTATACACCTTAATGCCCTCACTGATAGAAGTTTCTACACGATGCAGTCTCTGAAGAATATTTGATGCATTCTGTGAAGAATGTTCGTGAATTACCTGATCAGCCTACAGCGAAGACTGGCATCATAAACGATGATGATTCTGACTCCTCTCCAGATGAAGATTCTTTCTGACATGAGAGTATTTCTATGAAGAACTTCAATTGCTTGGAGGAGATGGAGGTATTTTGTACAGCGATGGAATCAACTGCCACCTCAACTCCTGTCGAAAAGAAATGGTGACTGCCTTCCATAATGTGCCTGCGACCTCAAGTCATGTAGGAAGAAATCTGTTTTCGACATTGGAAGCCTTGTTCTTCTGCAGTCTTTCTAGAGTTCGCATTCCATGTCTGGCACACGAGGGAAAGGACTGTTGGTGCCGTAAAACTGAGACTCGAGTTTTATACTTTCCATACAAAAGAATAGCTTCCACTTTAGGTTATCATCCGTGGCTAATCAGTGAATGAAAATTCTGACTCCATCAAAAGCAAAGAATAGAAAGAAGTACAGATCAGGGAAGCAACGAAATGCTGTTTCCGATATCAGTGCTTCGGACTTTGCAAGAGATGCAAAACCTGCCTGCCTACGATGTAATTCCAACCATTTGGCCACATCTATGAAATGTGCTTTCCATTGGAGCAGTAGACATGAAAATTCTGACTTCACTGGGAAAGTTTAGTGAAAATATCAAGTTAAAAAAAAAAAGTTATGTGGATGCCTTCCCTGTGCAAGTGAACAAGAAACTTGACTTTTCTTTTGCCTTGTCTCTTCGGTCACCACTGCTCGATCAGTCGTTTGGCATGCAACTGAAGTCAGTTTCTGAGCAAAACAGGCAAGAAGTGCCCATCTATATTAAATCTTCATAATCTCCCCCCCCACCACCACAGAGGAAGCAAATGAGGTACTTTACTCTCAGGCTAAGGAATACTCTGGATATCTGGGAAGTATCCTTGTGTGATAATTCCAAGCAGTCATGAAATTTAATTTATGCCATTTCTTATGAACTGATGATGACTTTGTGTTTTTGTAGCAGTTACTTTCTAGATTACTACTTGAGGGGCAAAGATACTTATTATTACAAAGGACACTTATTATTGCCACAAGGACACTTATTTCTCATTTGATTCAGGACTTCAGCTGATGTGTTGATATTTTAGTGCAGTCTGCATTTTTTATATGCTAGTTCTTTGCCTTGTTCCTGCTCAGAGAAATATCTACAACATAGTTCTAACATTACTTAAGTGAGAGAAACTATATATATTTAGAGCTCCCGTAGTATTTAAGCGGAAGAAACTATGTATTTCAAGCTCCTGTAGTATTCAGTACTCATTGATAAATACCCGATGCCAATGAGTTTTTGCATTTATTATCTTTTTGTATCATGTTAAATAATCAGACTGTTCATCACTCATCAGTGTTCTATTAAATCTTGGAAACTTCCTGTAAAGAATTTAAAAAGAACAGCATTATTATGTGACTAGAAATGTATGAATACATTTTATAATGCTAATAATTAAGTCTTGTGACAAATTCATCACTCCCCAATGTTGTTTAATATTTAACCCATTAAGTTTCTTAAATACCAGAAAATTTATGTAAAAGAATTAAAAGAAAGGCCATATTGTGTGAATATAT
>KK117073.1:392613-439165 GCA_000611955.2 Stegodyphus mimosarum | reverse complement strand
GCTCTGAAGAAAGAGTTAGGTGTTAGAAAAATGAACTCTATAATTCTAAAATCTAATAATTCGAAAATTAAGTCTCATTAACGGGTAAGCAAAGAAAAAGAGAAAAGGTTGGGAACCGTTGCTCTAGAGCCTTTCATTTGAAAACTCTTCACTTTCAGTATAATGCGACTATAACCTATGGTCTCATCTTTATATAGTGCAGTGACAGCATAGGACAGTATAGTAGTTTATATTGCAGTGACAGCATACAGTTTATACTGCAGTGACAGCATAGACAGCATAGTGACATATGGGACAGCATTTAAATTTTGGACTAATTTAATTAAAAATTTCTTGTGATTGACTTTATTTTAAAGTTTCTCACCAATAACTATCCACTTATTTTTCTCATTCATCGTTAAATTTTTGCTGTACCGTCATTCAAATTAATTGCCGTGCTAGAAATAATACCAAAATAATAATAATACTAATAATAACAAGAAGCTTTTTGTTTCGTTTGAATACGCCCACTTGTAGAGCTTCAAAGCATATTTCATGCGTGATGTCTTCTCGGTTGTTTTTTTCCCTTTGCACCCCGAAGCATGTGTTTTAAACGTCGAGTTTTTCCAACCTCGTGCGCAAAGAATCCTTAAGCCACCCAACCTGAACTACCAGCCAATGGGAAAAGCCTTTGCTCTAGTAGAGCGTGTGTGTAAACGTGAAGGGGGGGTTAGCAATGGAATAACTCTTAGCTACTCGTCCAGCTAGTGTTTTCCCTCGATGTTTGATCTCGGTTTCACAGTCATCTAGAGCAATGGTGAAAATAAGGAACTTGCTTTTGTTTGTTTTTTTCTACGATTAAATCTTTCCTTTCTTTTACATCATAATCACTAATTCCGAGTATACGCAAGTGTAAGGGTATTGTTTACAAACGTACGCTCCAGAGGCGGCGATATGGCTGTTGGGTATACACCTGCCGAATCGTACAGGTGCAATGATCTACAAACGCCCGACATGTTTTGAGAATATCATCTGTTTTGCCGATGTGAAAGAGAAAAGACATGTGTCTTCTTCGTAGACTGTTATGGATATTATTGACATCTTCCTTGTTTGGGTCCTGTGCTGCCCAAGACACTTGTTACCCCGCTGGCGGGGTCGCGGGTATTATTGTGGCCACAATTATCGTGACGCTGGTGGTCGCTGGATTAGGTACAGTGCTAGTTTGGTGGCGGTGGAAAAAAAGTAAGTTTATTTCCGTATTTTTATTTTAGAGGAGATTGATTCAATAATTATTGTTTAAGAAATAATGTGAATGTTTTATTCAGTGCATAAACATATCCCAGGTATCATTTCGTATCCATATTATGCATAATTCGCGTAAAACACAAAGATCAAATTGTATATTTCTAGTTATAACTTCCGTCATACTATATCTTTATTTAGTTTTGTTACAGGGGAGGTTCAGAAGTGAAGTGAACGATGTTTTTTTTTTTTTTTTTTTTTTTTTTTTTGCTATTAGCTGTATTTGCACAAATTTTTAAAGGCAGTACAAGATAAAACGATTGTGCTTACGTAAACTTTATATAAAAAATGAGAGTGCAAAATGTTTTTTTCTCATTGTTTATACTTTTGTTTATTGTTCTTCCAATGCATTTCGTCATAATATATATTTATTTAATCTTAGTACAAGACAGAATTAATCTGGACTTAACTTTTCTGACCTTTGAAAATAAATTACATCACCTATTTTAATCCGAATTTGTAATACTCTTTTTTTTTCTGTGATAGTGTTTTATTATTTTATAATGTAAAATAAAAAGAATAGAAACATTCCAAAATTAATTTCGAAAAATTCATATAATGTTGAGGTAGAATTTCTTGTAGAAATCATACTACAGCTCTAAGACAAGGATTTATTTATATACAATTCGCCAGCCGGCTTGAAGAAAACAGCTTTGGAATATTTGCATATGTATTAAAATGTTAAGTATTACAGATGCAAAAAAATTAAGAGGGATATTTTTAACGCTAAATTAAAAATAAAGTAAAACTAAGCTGAATTGTTAAGGCACGGGTAACCTAAAGAATGTGATACCTAGATGTAAAATTTTTATATGTGAGAAAAATAATAGTATTTTTATAATAAATATTCTTCCACAACCTATAATAAATATTTCATTTTCGAAAATATCGATAGATTTCTTTCGTGGGATTAATTTAAAATAATTACCAACTAATAGTAATATGTTTGGATTTATCTATACCAAAACTAAGATGATATTATTTTATTTCCACAATTATTACATAGTCTTTTTTTTTTTTTTTTTTTTTGTATCCAGAAATACTTTGTTACACGTAATATAAAGGTATAGAAGAAAAATGATCAAGTTTAGAATTCCTGTTTAAAATGTATTGAACATAAAAGTTCTACAGAAAAGAACCGAACTTCAAGAACTAGCATATTATGTTATTAGGTTTTTTTGCTATAAACCCGATAAATAAAATTAAGCTGTAACCATCAACGTATTTAAAAGCACAAGTTGTTTGTGTAGCTACATTTTTTGTTTTTTTTTTAAATTAAGCTATTAAAAGTATATGCCGATTTTTTAAAATTTTGAAGAATTAAACCGCAAAATTAAACGGCATAATTGTTCGAATTATTAAACAGCTGAAATGTTTGTGAAAATGAAATTCTACATTTATTTTATATCTAATATATGTATTTTCAGCTGTGAAGTTTAATTTTATATGGATTATGACTAAATTTTACTGTGTTTACGCCGGTAGAACTTAAATTGCGGTGTTATTTTTATTCGCGCTGTGTTGCTACTGGCCTGCAATTGTAAAATTTTCTTTTTTTAGTTTAGCTTCCTTGTAAAAATCATATTTTCGGCTATTAACCGTTCCTCGTTACATATTTTCCTCAATTATTGGCATTATGACCTACCACTTCCGGTAAATTTACGGTCAGTTTCCAGCCACTGAAACTGTCCTCGTTGAATCGGACGAGCAAGTCGAGCAAGAATTCGCAATCACGCTAATTGAATATTGACCTTTAGTAAGATTCCCTTAGTTTTGCAGAGAGGTGATTGGCCCTTTAAATTTGTAAAAGAGTTTGCGAGCCGACTGGTTTTCAACGCTGTACATCAGTGTTTTCAGGCCATTTATGAATATGCTTAAACACTTTTGATTTTTGAATCCCGTAAGATTTGTTTGTTTATTTTTGCCTTCCATGAAACCTATTCATTTTTTTTATATGATTTTATTGTAGCTATAGTATTAGTGTTTAATAGAAAATTGTAATATAGATATTATGTTACAGAATTATAGCATGTAATAAATAGTATACAATTACAATACTTAATATTATAGCATAATTATTTTATAGAACTATAATATGCAATTTTATATTATATAATTATATTATAGTTATCGCATCTACAGTCTTAGTGTTTAGTGTAGAGTGGTCGTATAGTTTTATGCATATTTAGTGTTTTATACAAATTGTAGGTATAGGCTTTCAAAGTTGAGTATGCATGCGGGCGAAACTTATGATTTTTAACCCCCCCCTCCCGCAATGGCGGGTACTTACCTATAACGGCATAGACCACTCCTAGGGCTAGAAGTGGTGGCCATTTTATTGTGGAGGCACCTAATAGGCGGCCACTGTTACCTCCTATGAAGGATAAGCAATTTTACATCCATGCCTTCTCCGGGTTTCGAACCCGAGCCCTTCGGAATCGCAGTCAGGCTCCCCTAACCCCTACACTATCTAGGCGGCTGATTTTTTTTAAATAAATGATTATAAAAATTCCTTTAAGCCCCTTCTACCAAGTATTTTTTGTCACGCTATTTCGTTCATTGGCAATAAAAATTTCCCAAGCTTGATTTTTCAGTTTTAATAACAGGCGATTCCATGTTTAACTGTGATCCTCTGTTTATTAAAAATTACAAGAAAATGAACTTCCTTACACTTGTCATAAATTCAAAATATATTTTATATTTTCTTTAATAAAAAAATTTCATTCTTACCAAAGGAAGCAAGGTTTTTGATCTCTCAGTCAATTCATAGCTTTAAAATTACGTCAGTCGCTTAATTTTTATATTAAATATTTAAAACAATATTGATTTTTTATGTTATGAATATAAAAAGTTATGAACTGAGCAAGGCAGTGGTTCAGCTAATTTATGATTTTTAAAGCACGTAATTTATATAATCCTTATATTAAATATTTAAAGAAGTAACACTTTTTTTTAATAATGAGCAGCGCAAAAGAACGATTTTCTTTCTTTTGATCAATTCATAGCTTTAAAAGCACACCAGTCTCATGATACTTGCATTAAGTATTCGGGTACATACGTATTAACGCAACCACTTTGGCGCAGTTTGGCGATTTTTTACCGATAAAAGTTAAAATTGACTTATCTGGAGCAAGCTGATGGTTTTCCCACCTTTTTTTTAGAATTCCCAGCCTATGGATATTTATCTTAAGTGGGTAAACATTATCGCGTATGAAAAGGAAATATACTTTAACAATTTAAAATACAAATTTGAATTATTCAATAATGATTACATGATGCATTAAAAAATAAAACGCTTACATTCTTCTTCAAATCTTTCTGCAATTTTTTTTTTTTTGCGCTTCTCTCGAAGTACACAGCGATCTGTTTTCGCTTAAAAACATCAAAGAATTGCCCAGACTTTCCATTTCGTGCAACCCTCGGCAGCAGCGGCTATCGAGAAAACGCACTTTCTCCGTGTTCTGTTTAGAAAATTTTCTGGAAAATTCTGTATCCTGCACACATTTTATCGCATTATCTTCCATTGCTGGCAAATGCCACAAGCTCATATTTTAAAACTATGTGTAAAGCAAAAAATATCACGATAAGATATAAAATAAATGTAGAATTTCATTTTCACAAACATTTCAGCTGTTTAATAATTCGAACAATTATGCCGTTTAATTTTGCGGTTTAATTCTTCAAAATTTAAAAAAATCGGCATATACTTTTAATAGCTTAATTAAAAAAATGTAGCTACACAAACAACTTGTGCTATAAAAGTCGTTGGAATTTGAAATAAAGCAATAAACAACGCATACGAAAATGGCGGCGTTGCTTGATTGAAGGATTGCTAAGAGCGTGGTTGTCTGAGTTTTTGTCTGAGTTGATTCTGAAAATTTGGTGACTTCTACTAAGTTGGTTGCGTTAGTACGTAAATGCCCATATTTGAAGTATTATTGATTTAATATTTGCGTGTGTCATGAATTTCTTGTAAGTTTAAATACAATGTTTGCATTAAATCGTAAGAATATCTCACTTTCTGTTTCAAAGCTCTGAAGGGCAGAATTTCTCAGAAATGTTAAATCACGGTATATTATATCCAGTATGATTCTGTTCGCGACTCGTTGCTTTAAATTTACTGTTAATTTTCTTAGGATGATAAAAACAATTTTGTTTAATTTATGACATAAATTCGCAATATCGCGACACATTGATGTATAGCAGTATAGTCTTTGAGAATCGCTACTGTAGAGGAAGTAAGTTTTCTGGGCTAGAGTTCCATAGAAATACTTACTTTTCCATGAGATATTTTTAGAACACTAGCGAGAAATTAATTTCTGCCAGTCAAACCATGGAAAAATTAAATTTTTCTTTAGCCTAAGGCAGTTAACCCTCTCCAAAATTTTTTTTTAATTTATAAGAAATCAAACATAAAAATAATCGACCCATAAGTTGATGTTTTAGGATAAAAAAATTTCCTTCTAAAATACAGTGGTTCACATTTGTTGTCGGACACTTGTATTTTTGAAATTTGTTTGCATAGATCTTGTAATTGAAACATAGATTTCAAATGTTTTTCTAATCTATTATTTTTTTACTATTTTTTAAGCCTTGATTGTTGTAAAATAAATATCACCAAAATATTCCTTGTAATAAAATAATTTGTTCAAAAAGTGTTAAATAGTAACTCATGTAAGAATTCGGAGCTAGCAGCAAGGACTTCCAGATTTATTCTACAAAAAATCAAACAACACCCAAAAATTAATACTCTAAAAGGGTCAGCAGATTTAGGAGAATGGTTTGCAATAAAAGTTAACCCTGAACTTTTTAGAACAGTTATTTAGAATACATGGATAAAATGGGCGATTAGCAAGAAATAAATTCTTCGTCAAGAAGAAAATAAGGTAAATATATCTGACGTTCGCAAAATGTATAATGAGAAAAGTTCTATCATATTGGAATATTGTTATATTTTCACAAAAGTCAAAATTTAATATGTTTGGGTACTAGAGACGAATTAATAGGTGGCAAAATCCGAATTAGGAATTGAATTTGAAAAACATATTGTTTAATTTTATGCACGGAGGTAGAGGCATAATGGTTTCGAGATGTTTAGCTGCCCTTAGAATTAAGAAATTCAATGTTTATCGAAAATAATATACATCAGTGTTAATATATAAATATTCTTAATGAAAGCTTGAAAGCGTTTGAGAAAACACTTGGACTGCAGAACAATATTCCTAAACATGCAGCCCTAAATGTTCGCTTGTGGTTATTATACAACTGTCCTGAAGTTATCAAAACTTCTCCATATTTTTCGGATTAATACTATGGAACGTGTATGGAGTGGGTTCGAAAAAAAAAGGAAACATTATACTTCTTCGTAAGCTCCACTAAAAGCAGTTCTTACTTAGGAATAGAACAAATGGAACATTCTTACAGGAAAACATTAGTTAAATCCATGCTAAACGCGTGAAAAGTGTAAACTTAGCTAAAAAAGGATATCCAACGAAATACTGAATGTTCCGTTATTTTCATGTTCTTATTAAATATATAATGTTTATTCAAAGTGCGCGAATACTTCATTTTCGTTTTCTAGAATATTTTGAATAAATTATCATTATTATTTTCTATCAAAAACAATTTGAATAGCTTTTTTCAAAACAAGGAGGTTTTAAAATAAATTATCAGTAGCGTATGTGAAAGAATTATCATTCATTTTCATCAAGTCATTTTGGTAATATTTAACAACTGATGTTTGCAAATAAAACTGAAAAACACAAGTGTCCGAAAACAAATATGGGCTATTGGTTCTAACTGAATTATGCGCCGAGTATAAGTTATCCAAATGATTTTTCTTTATATTTATTAGCCAAGTTAATGATCATATTGAATAAAAGTGATTTATTGTACATTTGTCTTTTCATGTAAAACAAACATTAATTAAAAAACATATTTTAATGAGAATTTTTCCCCTCGTCCAGTACTGCCATTTCTCGTTTTTAAATCGTTGAATTTGTTAATCAAAAATTCGCTAAAGTTTTACAAAATATGAAATAGAAAACATGAAATACCCCAACCCCTTCCCCCCCAAAAAAACTGAAAGCTTTCAGATTTTACAATACGCTCAAAGGGGCGTTTTTTTTTAGTGTTTTATGTACTGCCTTTATGCCTTTATTTATTAAATATCATGTTCTTCGCATGTAAATTATAAAATTCAATTCAACAGCAATATCGCAAAATAATTTTAAAATGAGCATATCTTTAGAATTTCCGATACACAGTCTCGGGCGATGGAGATAAAAATGTTTTTTTTTCTCCCCCCCCCTCCCGCACAGTATTGCCATTGCACGCTTTGAAATCGTTGAGTTGTTAATCAAAAATTCGTGAGAGTATTACAAAATATGAAATCGATAATAAAACAAATCTGAAATTCCAAATTCGGGCTTCCAGATGCCCATATTCAGTGGAAGATTACGTTATTCAAAATTTGATGGTTCTAGGTACCGTTGTTTTATCACAATGCGTGAAACATATATACACTTATGGAAATTCTTCATTATTTAATTTATTTAAATATTACACAGGACTCTAATATTTGGTGGCAACAATTTGAAAAGTGAACCGACATTTATAGTGAACCAACGCAAAATGGCAAAACGAAATTAATAAGCCTTCTGGGCTAACGCCCTTTGGGATAAATATTTGGAAAAAAAATGATTATTCTACGAAAATTTTATGAATGGGCAGCAGAAAAATGATTGCTTTGTGCGCTGCCGAAAAATTCTGAAAATAAATTTGAGTAAATAAAACCGTTTTTGAGCTAATTTATCCTTAAATCCTAGACGCAGATTTCAGTGAGTTATCATTATCAAAAATTAAAACGTCTTTTTATTTCGTGTGTATTTTCTGCCGTATTATTGCAATAGTAGCGGTGGTGATCTGACCGGCGCAGCCAATCTGTGAAAAGGTGCTTGTACCTTTTTGCAAGTTTGCCGTGTTTCGCCAAGACACAAATGTTCCCCGACATAAAGGTTCACGAAACCCTTATGAACCTCATGTTATATCAGAAAGATGCAACCTGAGATGTGAGGGTCTTGTCTGGGCGAATAGTTGCCAGCTTGCATAAAGGTGCCAGCATCTTTATGAAAATTCCCTACTTTTATGCTATGGAATAAAGAACTTCATCAAACAGCTGTGAATTTTCGATGAGGTAATGACGACAGGGTTAAAACTATGGGTTTGGGAGGGAAAATATCTGCCTTGATTGTATGTTTTCTTTCTATAAATCGAGTGCATCTAACAATAAAACCTTTAAATTTTGTCGACTTTCTTAAAATCCAAATTCCGGCATGACTTGAGTTTTAAGTACATTTAAATTTCTGTAAACTTTCAAATACATCCTCTCTTTTTCTTTTGCTTTTGGATAAGTTTATAATTTATACAAACTAACACTGAGAATAGACTTGTAGTTCCTAAACTCAATGATTATCTGGATAAAGCAAAAGATAAAAAGAAATAAGAAGGCAATTTTTACTTCCTTGTACGAAGTGAAAAGGAAGTATTGTAATTGCGAAAAATTTCAGGTATCATATTTCAACGAAAACATCCATTTTGATCGCTATCGAATGCAATTTAACGATGTTTTTGCGTATCATCTGTACGTAAGGACAAAATAAAGGGCTCTTTTCCCCCCAAAAATTTATAAAACTGATTTAAAATGGATTCTGAAGATTTTTCTTGCCGTCTGTGCGTATGTATGTATGTATGTATGTATGTATATCGCATAACTCAAGAACGAGTATCCTCAGAACCTTGAAATTTTGTATATAGGACTGCTATAACATGTATATGTGCACCTCCTATTTTTTTTCCAATCGGCCGCACCAAAAGTATATATATATATATATATATAAAAGCAAAAGCATATATCACTTTCTTTAGTAAAAGTACATTCACTTCCAAAAGTTAGGCACGGAGAGGAAAATGCTAATTTCCGGAAGCCAGTCAGAATTGAAGAGGATGCAATTCGTTACAGAGGTAGATGGAAGTATGCAAATATGTTAGGTAACAGCCAATCGCGCTTTCATGTCAAGAAATGTGAAAAAAAGGCAGTCTTATAAGAAGCCAGCTTTATGAGGGGTTACAGAAGTTGATTGTAAGTGCTGATAAAAGGTGTTTTAAAACTTTCGTACAATTTGTTTTCAAGACATACGTGTTTCTATGACTTCCAGAAGACGAATGGAAGATTCTGAGCGCTGGCGGGCTCTGGGGCGCATTGAAGCAGGACAGTCGATCACAGATGTTGCTCTTTTCTTCGGCGTTCATCATTCTCTAATTTCACGTTTATGGAAACAATTCCAAACCACACAGATAGTTGTCCGAAGGTCCGTAGCTGGTCGCCCAAGGGTTACAACCCCCGCGGAAGATCGATATATTGCTATTGTAGCCAAGCGGAATCGCAGAGCGACCTCCACATGTGTAACATCTATGGTTACAGCGTCCATTGGTAAGACGATATCTGCAGCTACTGTACGCCGAAGATTACATATGAGTGGACTGTACGCCCGGGTACCTCGAGTTTGTGTTTCTCTATCCGTCCAATCAAGAGGGGCACGATTACACTGGTGCGGGGAACATGTCAATTGGAATGTGTCTGACTAGGGCAATGTCATAATTACTGATGAGTCAAAATTTGCTGTGGAGCCAGATGACAAGCGTATAAGGATATGGC
Organism: Stegodyphus mimosarum; assembly: GCA_000611955.2. NCBI lineage: Eukaryota > Metazoa > Arthropoda > Arachnida > Araneae > Eresidae > Stegodyphus > Stegodyphus mimosarum. The sequence goes on along the minus strand of KK117073.1, from coordinate 429,168 downwards.
GTGAACAACGAACACGCAATCAGTCCCAAAACATCACCGAACATCACGCATTCCGAGGCGGAAGCATTATGGTGTGGGCAAGGATTTCATTAGGATATCGCACTGACCTGCACATCTTTAAACGGGGTTCTTTGAAGGCTGTCCGGTATCGAGATGAAGTCCTAGAACCCATTGTGAGATTGTACGCTGCAGCAGTTGGCCCTACTTTTGTTTTAATGGACGCACGTCCCCATAGAGCTGACATCGTCGATGACTACCTGGAGAGTGAAGGGACTGCGCGTATGGCGTGGCCAACATATTTTCCCGACCTTAATCCCATTGAAAATCTTTGGGATGCTCTCGGCCGTGCTGTATTTTCACGTTTCCCACCTCCAGCCACTCTTATTGAGCTGGAAACTGCTTTACAAGAAGAATGGCGATTGCTTAATTTTGCGGTGGTTGGCCACCTAATTGAAAGCACGGTCACAAAGTTTAAACCTTGTATACAGATGAGGGGGGATCACATACCCTATTAATGTGCTTTTTTTTCATTCTATGCGGTTTATTTTCACTTTATACATAATTTTGTTTAAGTCTCCAGTATGTCATTATCTGATAACTTACAAAAATTTAATATTGTTTTCATTTCTGTATATAATTATTGATTTTGTTTTATGCATAAATATATATGCTACTTTCCTGCCGATTCTTGTGTCAATCAAAGCAGTATTTGTTGATTTTTTTGCATTTTACATCTTCGTGCTTAGCTTTTGGAAGTGAATGTATATGTTGCTAAAGAAACTGAGCTTATCGAACTGAGTAACAGAGTGGATATATATATAGTTGCAGTCGGCCGCACCAAAAGTATATAAATTTCTGTATACATACACTGGTGTGCAAAAATTAAGGACGAAGTCGAAAAATTAGCATATCAGCTGAACGAAGAGGCAGAGCGGACAGAAAGACCAATCAGGAGATTAAGTAAGGTGATGTACGGTAGCACATGCGCAGATATGCAGGTAGACGTAATGAGGGAGTGTCTGAGTAGTATAAAGCATGTTGTCGGTGTAAGATCAGTATTTCTGGCAAAGAGATTGCACGCCGTATAGCAGTTAAAATCACACCGAGTTGCTGCCTCAGCGAGAAATGGCGAATAATCAATCTGTTAGACAACATCTGGATGCTTTTACCCGAGGTCGAATCATTGGGAAGTTGGAGGAAGGCCGCAGTGTGACAAGTGTAGCTGCAGCGTTCGGAATTCACACACAGCTCACAGCATCGTTTCACAACTTTGGAGACAATTTCAAACTACAGGAACAGCTATCCGGGGGTTTAGTAGTGGTCGTCCACGAGGAACCACACCCGCAGATGACCGGTATATTTCCTTACAGGCCAAAAGAAACAGGCGGCAGACAGCGGGAGAAATCGCTAGACACATGACACAGGCGACTGGACGACCGATATCGCGTTTTATCGTGGCCAGCAGACTGCACGGTGGTGGTCTGTTTGCACGACGCCCTGTACGGTGTGTACCTCTAACGCCTGCCCATCGGAGAAGGCGTTCTCTGTGGTGCCGGGAACACCGGAATTGGAGAGACAATGAATGGGGACGAGTACTCTTTACAGATGAGAGCAGATTTAGTCTGAGTTGCGATTCTAGACACATACACATCTGGACAGAGCGGGGAACACGCAATAACCCCTTCAACATCATCAAAAGGGACTGTTTTGGAGGTCGCGGAGTTCTCGTTCGAGCAGACATAATGCTTGGTAGCCGGACCGACCTTCATATCTCCCAAGGAGGTTCGTCACCTGTGACTGCTATTGTAACGAGGTTCTTCTTCCTTACATGCGTCTTTTCACAAGGGCTATGGGTCCTCAGTTCCTCTTCATGGACGACAACGCTCCACCTCATCGCACAGTTACTGTCGAAGAGCTGTTGGAGAGTGAAGATATTGAACACATGGATTGGTCGGCAAGGTCTCTGGATCTAAATCCCGTCAAGCATGTACGGAACTTACTAGGGAGACCCGTGGCAGCACGTAACTTATCGCCAGTAACGATTCCGAAACTGCGATTGGTGCTACAAGAGGAACGAGCAGCAGTTTCTCAACAGCTCATTAACAACCACATATCCAGCATGCACAAATAATGTGAAACCTGCCTAGCAGTCAGGGGAGATCATATCCCCTATTAAATACCGGATGTTTCTTGCTGGACTCCCATCACAGGAATGTTTCGGCCTTCAGTCGCATTGCGCGCCATGCTACTTTTTCAATAAAGCTTCTTTTTATCCCTCTGATTTCTCTTTTAGTAAGTGTTGCTTACATTACTCATGTTCTTACGTATTGGGGATCTTACGGTATTAAATGTGTTGATTTGGAAAGCTTTTGTACAAAGTTATATTGAAAAAACCGTCTCGTCCTTAATTTTTGCACACCAGTGTATATCCACTCTGTTTCTCGGCTGGGTGAGCTCAGTTTCATTATTCTTATATGTTGGTAAATTGTGCATTTTTTGCTTTAAAAATTATTGAATTATGTTGTTCTTACTACTGGTTAAGGATTTTATGCCTTTAGTTAGCTTTCATGCAATAATTGTAAAATTATCAACAATTTAAAAATTGTTTAAATGCGGCTAAGCCTAACCTTTGTTTACCATAGTAGCCATATTTGTTTACATTTGAAACTTAGCAGAACAGTGGATTTGTTGCTAATCTAGAGACACTCAGCTTCGCAACATCAAAGATAACGCCTTCTTTTATTATTGCGAATTAAATCATGCTTAATCCATTCTGGAATTATCATTTAAGTTATTAAATTATCCCATATATTGACTCAGCATAGTGTCCACAACAAATTAAGTCAGTTTCTACGCTTTCCGTGTCTTTTTGCCGAGTGAGACCAAAAGTAAACTTTCAGTTTTGTGCACCGAAAAATCTGCCTTCTTGCCAGCTGGCCGAATTGCTTGTTTTTGCTTAGAAACTCTAATATTAATTGTAAAAATTAATCTGTAAATTGTTTTAAATGTATTTATGTTTTATAATTTTCAATTTTTAATAAAGATATTTTTGAGGTTTCATATATTTTTGCCTTGCCGCGAAGTGAGAACTGAATTAATTGAATGATAAATATATCTCTAATGAAATTCGAGGAAAGAAGTTTAAATGAAAGCAGGAAAAAATGCGTGTAATTTAATCTTCCGTGCAAGAAAGTGATGTGGTGCACACATCAGATTATTTAAGTGTGGGAAGCTAAGCCTGATGTTTTTGAAGAAATTTTTGGAAAATAAGCCTTTTTTTATCCACAGAAAAGTTTCAACTTTTAAATGTAATAAAATACTGTAACTCTTGTACATTTTCCATACCTTATTAAAATGTTGCTTGTTTAAAATTTAAAATAAAATTTATAGGCTTAATTATAATTTACAAAAATTTCACAATAGTAGAAAAACTAAATATTGAAATGCTCGAAAATTTATATCCTTTATGAGAAAATAGTCAAGCTGAATTGGTCAAAGTTAACGGATCCATGAGAGTAGATTATTTATGTTGTTAAATGATTATTTATATTGTTATGTCGTAGCTACAATACATCTATGACGATAATACAATGGAAATTCCACTATTACCTGTCACGTTTTACTCGTCAGTTTCTATCATCCATCAACCACTGAGAATGCGATAGGTAGAAGAGTATATAGTAGGTAAATGAAATAAATAATAATAAAGAAAGGAAGGTAGAAAAAATAAACAAATAATATTAATTTTGAAAGGCGTTATACACAAAAAAAGAAAAAATGTTTTTAAAAGACTTGTACAATAGAATATGATTGTTTCGTCACGGTATATGAATGATTTTAAAATGCTGCTTTAAGAATATTGGATTAAATTGTCAAATAAAACTACTCTGAAATTTTTTCCATTAAAATTAACTAGCAAGTCTGTTAATCTTGTGGATATCACGTTCTTTATGAATGATTTACCAGATAGTTTTAAACTTAATGTACCAGAACATGAACTAAATATTTCAGAATAGAAAAGGTATTTGATATTTACTGTACTGATATTTTTGAACCTATGATAATGAGCAAGATAAGAAGCTATAATGATAAAGAGCCGATTCTCAATTCGATTTTAATTTTATTTGCAATATACAACACACTATGCTAAAAATAAATCTTCATTATCGACTGCCCGTATTGAAATTCATGGTGATGGTGAGAAGAGGAGATTCTGTTATCCGCCTGTTTCTTTTCCATCATGGCGACGTTCCCGATGCTTTTTCTTTTTACGCATTAGTTTTTTAAAAAAATAAGAACTGCTTCAAAACGTTCTTTATTCAAAAGAAAGTTTGCTTTAGAGAATACATAGATGTTTCAAAGTATCATTGAGATACACGTTGCTAAAGCAGCTAAGTTTCTTCAACTTGACGAAGCAAGAAGTGCTTGTTTGTTGAAAAGTTTCTACAGAGAATGTTTTTGTGAGAAATTTTAGCTATAGGGCAAAATAAATCTTTTACTGCTGTTCGAAATCTTCAAGCACTATGATTGATGTTTTATTTAATTTTCTCATTAACCGAATTTCAAATGTTTACCTTTCCATGAACGCTGGCATGGAACGCAAGTCATAACTTAAATGATTTTTGCTACTTAAATGTGGAATAGCTAGTTTGGAAAATCTGGAAAACCACTCTCACTATGTAGCTACAATTTTATGTCGAAACGTAAGTGAAGAGAAAGTAAAATTGAAAAGTAAAAAAGGATGTAAAACTGTAGTACCGATATACAAAATCACTTCATTTCTTCAATGGTACAAGTACCATGACTCCAAAACTCTGAAAGTGATTTTGCATGCAGGTGCCCAGTTTTATTTCATCTATTCATTAGTAAATTAATCAGAAACGCAAACTGAAACCCTGCTTGCCCAGGTTTAAATTTTCCGATAACGAATGTTGATTGTCTAAAATTCTTAAATACAAGCTTTTTATGCTGACAATTTAGAATCGTAGGACCATCTAACGATGTTTCAAGCGTAGCATCGTAGGCAGCTGCTGCAGGACACCAGCTGAATTGTTTACACAAACGAAAGCAAAAACTAAACTAAATCGCTTTGAATTATTAGTATGTTTAATTTATATAGGATACTAACTGTTTTCATTGCTTAGAGCATTACTGGAGCCGGGTTTATGTTATCTTCTTGACTGCGATTCTGAATCTTATTATTTACACTTTTATTTGGCATTGTTCATGTATGCAGGATTCACAAATGATAAGATATAGGAGTATTTAAGTATTATCCTGTTACAAAGACAGTTGGATACTACTGAATAATGAAAATTGGCAGAGATCCCATCAAAGTTGCACCAGTCGTTTCTGCGGTATTAATAAATAACTGATTCGTCTTTGCTAAACAGTCAGCACTCGACCTGCTTCGTTTTTGCGCTTCAGAAAAAGGCTTTTGTCAATTTTGCTACTTTGTTAAGCCCTCCGATTTTACTGTAAACTGTTTAGAAAGGTATGAGTACAAATCTCCCTCAGGTAATTTCTGCGATCCGTTATTATTATGTCAGCCATATGCAGTTGACTATATGGTGTCCATTGGTTTGATTTTATCACATTTTCAATTTGATTAATCACATTTTTTTTAGCAGTAAAATTCCACAACTTTGAAAATAATTCAGCGCTTGCTGTTCTGTAAAAAGCGATTCCAAATTTAAATAATTTTTTTTAAGCGCAAGAAGAAATACAACAATGAGGGTTAATTTATATTCTTGTTTATAAAAACCGAACGTAGCTTATCGAGAATCAATCTAGGTTGCATCAGACGAAAGCGCAGATGTTACGAGTGTGTTGTTACGTCAAGCTTATTCATAATTAGCTCTAAATTGTGCTGCTTGGCGACAATTTCATGGTCGACGGGATAATACGTAAGTACCGATATGGGTGATAAATCGGTACGAATCTTTTCAAATAAAATCTTAAGAATTATTGCACATGCGCCTTATTTCAAACACAGTGTTCAACTTCTCTAAGGTAGAACTGATGCAAATACACTGCTGGCCACCGTAAATGCAACAGCCTGAAGGAAGCGTACAAATAAAATGAAATTTACAATATGCATTAGCGGAGGTGAGATATGCAAATGATTAGAATTTTAGCGCAGACGCACATCACGCGCACCTGTGGCGCCACTTCAAAGCGTTATTTAAGGCTTGGAGTTTTCGACGATTTCAAGTTCGGCAATTGTGTTTTTTTTTTTTTCTTTTTTCAAAAAAACGATCAATTATTCCTCGTAGTAAACAGCGATAATCGTTTGATCAAGTATCAAGTTCGAGAGAGGAAGGATAGTGACCTACCGAGAGTGTGGATTATCTTTCAGGGAAATCGGTAGTCGTGTTGGACGAAACCAAACAACTGTAATACGGATATGTGACCGTTGGATGCAGGAAGGTACGACGGACCGACCTGTTAGATCGCATCCACCTCAGTGCATCACTTCACGTGATGACAGGAACATTGCGCGCATGGCAGTGACGGATCGCTCCGTCACATCACGAACCATAGCACAGCACATTGTCTGTAGCACATTATCCAGTGTCTGCGCGTACCTTTCGACGCCGTTTACAGCAGAGTAGTCCGTCCGCAAGATGTCCATTGCTTCGTCTAACCTTGACGCAGAACCACAGGCGTCTCCGCCGCCAATGGTGCGATGAAAGAAGGATGTGGATGGCAGAATGGAATGAAATTGTCTTTACTGACGAGTCACGCTTCTGTCTGCAACACCACGATGGTCGAATTCGAGTCTGGAGACACCGTGCAGAGAGGATGCTGAACAGCTGCGTTATGCATAGTCATACTGGCCCTGCTCCGGGTATTATGGTATAGGGCGGTATTGGATATCACTCTCGCGCTCCTCTATTACGCATTGCCGGTACTTTAAACAGCCAGCGCTACATCTCCGTGGTGTTGGAGCCAGTTGTCCTTCCTTACCTTCAGGACTTGCCCACAGCCATATTTCAACAGGATAATGCGCGACCACACGTAGCACGCATTGTCCAAGGGTTCTTCGTCAATCGTCAGATTGAACTGCTTCCCTGGCCGGCTCGCTCTCCGGATCTTTCGCCGATAGAAATCATATGTTCCATGGTTGCTGAACGATTGACCCAGATTTCATCCCAAGCTGCCACACCAGATTAACTTTGGCAACGTGTGGAAGCTGCTTGGTCTGCTGTACCCCAAGAACACATCCAAAGTCTCTTTGAATCAATGCCGAGGCATGTGGCAGCGGTGATCTCCAACAATGGCGGCTACTCTGGCTACTGATTCTGGAAGGAACCACACTTTACAGAACTCTATAAATTTAATCATTTGATACTTGGTCAGCATGTTTTCTACTAAATAAATTTTATTGTGATATCTCTTGTCTTTCTTGGTGTTGCAATTTGGGTGGCCAGCAGTGTATATTGTACTGTTCCGTATAAACATCTCTTCCCTTCCTTTTAACATGCCGCTTAAGAATTGCATCCATCTTATATGTGTAGCTTCAAGTTGTGTATTAAATGAGTGCATAATTTACGCAGTTCTACTGCAGTTGTATAATTTAGATTACAAAATTCTTTCAAAATATATTTAACTGGATTTAAATCTGGAGACGGGAGATGTTTTGATTACTTGTAAGCAATTTAAAGTAAATGAAAATTGGCGAGCGAAAGTAATTAAATAGCGAAGACTTCTCTATTCATTATTGGCCATTGCTAAGGCCAAAAGTGGTGGCTATTTTATTGTGGAGGCACATAATAGGCAGTCACCGTTGTCTGCTATGAAGGAATGGACAGTTACAAAGGTGCCTTCTCCGGGATTCGAATCTGAACTCTTCGTCACCTCCCTCACCACTATACGATCTAGGCAGCTTACGATCGAAACTTTAGAGCCGTATGTTTAATCTTTGTCTTGATACAATGCAAAATTGTTTCTGATACCCAATATTTGTGTTGATATCTTCAAATTCTTCTTAAAAATGTTTTCTGTGATCCATAATATTGATAAAAGCTAAATTAACTAATTTTGTTGCTGACATACACTCTAGGACACCTTTATGCCTTTCTTTAGGATCAAGTTTTTTGGATTTAGTTCTTCTTCGCCCCCCCCCCCTTGTTGTGAAATATCTTCAGTAAATCAAGCTGATATATTTATCTTAGCTTGTTTTACATTCAAGAGCTTTCGATAATGGAAGCTCTATAGTTTAATCTCCCATGTTTCGTGTCTCGTTGTATTGCGTTACTGCAGTCTGACGAATGTTGCCAATCCACAAAGCATAAATCATTTTATTTGTCATCCACGTAACCTAGCAAACTATCAGTTCTCTGCGATGTTTCCATTCGATGGCACAAGAGATCTTTAATTTACCTTTCAAATTATATTGGTATATCGCTTAACAAATCGAAAGATTTTAAAACAATACACGTGCAAAGATTTTAAGTTTTACTAACGTTTATTTTAAAACTTTGCTGTCCTCTCTTATTCTCCATTTCCGGCCAGAATAAGCGCTAAAGAGAACTGGTTATGTAAATGAGGTTGCAAACAAGTATTTAAGACATGGCTTTTAGCCAAGAAGTAGTGAAAGAGCGATTTCTCGCGGCTTTTATCACGCGTGTGATTTTCGTTATCTGCTTTAAGGCCAGAATTTAGTTCTCGCTGATATTGGAAGACGTATTGTAGTCTTTGCACGCTGCTCACTACATACGTAATATTAACGAGCCAACGCGTTACTAGTCTCTGTAAAGCATCTTAGTTCTTATTTAGTTAAGTTAGTTCATTTTCTTATTTTTATACGTTCTCGACCAAAAGTGTTGGTCTTTGTATCCCGAAGTGCGAGAGCATCTGTACGCTGTGTGAATAAAGGGTAAATTTAACCCTCCTGATCTTTTTTTTATAGCTTTGAGTAAGCTCTCTGTTCTGGCGCAGGACTTTTAGTTATGTTTGCAAAATCAACAAAAAGGAACAGTAGTCCTGACACACGTTTCTTTCCAGTTTTATAGCTTTATGTTTTAAGAATTGGTGTTGTTTATAATGCATTTCATTTATATGTTATATAGCCTACCGAACTGAAAATTTACATAAATGATTGTGCTATTTTTGTAAACAGTAAAACATGCTTAATGTAACACATATAAACATTTGTATTATTATTATAAATAGTAAAAGATGTTTTCAACACTATATTACGTACTGCGTTCAGAGTAATATATTACAGCATATGTATTATTAATACATGCATTAGTATTTACGTCATGTATTACAATTTAGATGCTCTTTAGCAGTGGTATTTTTATATCTTTTAAAATGTTTTCAAAAATACAATATTGTTGTGCGCATGAAGCCGATAAAATGTATAATTTCTTCACCTCTTCACCTCTTTGTTATACTTGCAAAATTCAAGTATAACAAATTCAAAAATATTCTATCATTAGCATTTCAATGCTGTTCAAAAGTAAAATAATCTGTAAGGGGGGGGGGAAGAAAATAAACGTTCCATCTTTTGTTAGTTACTCGGAAGTAACTATGCCATTCTTTGCTAAAATTAACTAAGCAGACAACTTTCTCTTAGTTAAAAATATCAATTTTAATTACTCTCCTTTGTCTTTCTTTTGAAATGTTACTTGAACAGAGGGATTTTTTTAGAATATATCAATCACTGTTCTTCGTCGAATAGATTGCAGGGAAAATGAGTCCAGTTCTCAACTGAGGAGACTAGATAAATCGGCTTAATTAGAATGAGAAGTGTAACGCTTTCCTTTTTAAAAATGAATTATAGAGATCATATTTTAAATAGAGAGATTATAGATAACGAGAATGGTGATTAGTCCTTTTTTCCAAGCGGATTACAATGGGTAATTATTACGAAGATTAGAATAAAACTTCAAGGTTTTCCAGTTACGATTTCAGCTCAAGGTTACGTCTTTTCACACCGCTTATAACAGAAAGAACAGAAACTGCGGTTCGTTGCCTATTCTCTGAAAAAAAAAATTGTTGCATTTTCCTCAACACATGATTGATGTATATAATTCAAATATCTTTAAAAGATGAAATTAATTGGACACACGAGGATAATATCGTGGAATTTCTGTTTAATGAATATAAGGTTTATATTTAATTACGCAAGATGTTGTTGAATATCGTTATCTACGTGACTATGTTCATAAAATGCTCTTTAAATTAATGCTAAGTGTTGATCAAACAAAGCTTCACTTTTGCCAAAATTAATAGTGTGGCTTAAAAAAAATGTTAGGACACTATGAACTGTGCTGTAAGTTAAATTAGAATTTTTATCAAAATTAAACTTTTTAAGTAGCATTTAAATCTTATTCCTTAAAAATTATGTTTGAAATATAATCCAAATAATAATTTAGTAATTTAGAAAAAAAATAAAAATTAAACATCAATGTATAAAATATCCGTGTTAAGTCTTGAAATGTTCGGAAAAGACTGCCAAAAGACTCGAAAATATTTAATTTCTAAAACATCTAGTAATTGGTGGGCTATTCTTATTTTATATTGCAAACGTCTGGTATTGCAGTGAGCTAATTTTTTAACTCTTTCTGGAACATTTTTCTATTTTGGTTTCATCAATTTTTTTTTCAATTTGTCTTTTCAAAAATTGCAGTATATCTTAATTCATATCTTCAGTTCTTTCAAAATAAATTCAATTCAATTTAAACCAAGAGATTGAAGAGCTGTTTTCTTATCATTTGCAGGAAATTATACAACAATTACAAGCGAATATTCAAAGTAGTATATTTAGTATTGTTGTTTGAAAGCAATGCAAATTCATACCTGATATCCAATTTTTACACTGTTGTTTTCAAGTTCTCTTTTAAAATATTCAAATATTTTGCATGAGCCATTATAGTGCCAATGAAACTAAATCAGTTTTGCCAGCAGATATGGAATTTCATGTTAGGATACGTACGCCACCATGCTTTCCTTTATATACCAAGTTCTTTGCATTCAGTTCTTCGTTTCTTTTACGGCAGATAATAATGTAGATCTACTTAGCGTTGATTTATTTAATAAACAGTTGAATTGTTTATTTTTCTTTCTTACGAAAAATACTTTTGCCGAATGAAGAATGTATCCGGCCTATCTAACAATTCTTTTAATTCTTTCAAGAGAAACTGATTTGTGGAATGGAGTATTCAAATAAAGCTTGACGGTTTTGACTGTATATTTGCCTTGAGGATATACATACACCTCGATATTAGGTGAATTCCAGTATTTATTAATATACAATACTTCACATATTTTTCATTGCTTTCTCGGGGTAAACCGAAGGTAGTAGAAAAATTATTCACAAACCGCTTGTAGCCCATGAGCGGCAAATATGAAGCCATGTCGTTAACGATTAAACTGTTGCATGGAATACAAAAGTGCAATACTGAAAAATATGCAAGTCTACAACGAAGTTTTCATGAAAAAGGCTGTGTTTCAAATTATCGTGTACTGCAAGCTGATCTGAACCAGAAAATGACCCTCTTTAGCGGGGGGGGATGTTCTTTAGAAAGCTGAAATATTTTGCCGAAGTGTTCGTTGATATGAAATGCGGTTGCATTAAATCAGGGGCGGCCAATGTTTTTCTGAAGAGTGGCACTATCTGATAAAAAAAAGTTATGTCAGCCACTTCCAACTTTTTGAACATGTTAAAAATATAAAAAAGAGAAAAAAAATGTTATTTATAGGTTGATTATGGAATGTTTACGCAAATAGCACATTTTTTTATGTAAGTCTGAGTAGTGGACATTACTTGTCTAAGTAGTGGAAATTCGTATTGGAAATATTGACAGTTCTTACTCTCATGGATCTGGTCTAGACTAATGGCTAACCAATTAGAATCAGCAGCAGCAACAACAACAAGAACAACAGTGGCCATTTAAAAATAATATAATTAAATAAAACAAAGGTACAAACCAGAGTCTTATTGTTAATAAACATTTTTAAAGGTTCAGTCAGGTTAAGTATAAAATAAAAATTAATAATTTGAAATATTTAATTCTATGTAGCTAATAAACAGTCAATACTGTTCACAAACATATGTTAATCCAAACCTACGACAATATATGACAGCCAAATCGTGTAAATTTGGAAAAATGTTTTTTGGTATAAATATCCAAAATTCAATGTAATTTGGATCACTTGCATTTGAAATAAGTTTCTTATATTTGCTTTTCAGTTTAGTAGGCTGCTGTATGTCAAAAATTTCGATTTGGATTTCAGTTGGGTAATAATTAACGTCTTGCAAAGAAAATGAATTGTTTTATTTATTCTAATGTGTTTATGTGTGTATCTATGGACAGTTGATACAGACGATATTATTATTTTTTCAATTTTTTTTTATTTTCAATAAGTCTTCGCGTGCCATTGTTAAAACTGTGCCGCGAGTTGGCCATCCCTGCATTAAATGATCAACGGTTCTGGGTGATTTTTATAGAGTGATCAACTGCCGCCCCCCCCCAAAAGAAAAATAATAATATGAGCCAGCGGCAAATTTAAATTTTTGGAAATGTTCCTAACATATTTATCATTTTTTAAAAGATAAATAATTTTCTAATTTCATTTAATACTTGTCTATGATACTGTGCCTATGACTACTACTGATATCATTGGCACTGCATCATAAAAATCGTTATGTACTGCTAGTGATGTTATAGAACACATTAAATTGGAATTTATAATTTCTTAACGTAAAGCCAGATGAGATTTAAAATTTTGCCGTAATTTCAAAGGAAATATATTCAATACTCACTTAATGTAAATTCTTAACTAAACACTAACTGTAAATACTGTAATTCTTAATCTCTCTAAAAAGCAGTAGTCACCCAAGGTATTCGTGAACTATTTTTTGCATTATTTATTAATTTTAATTTTTCTGTTAAATTATTATTTAGATTTATTTTACATATGATTTTGTGACAAAATTACCAGAAATGCAATTAAAACTACTAATTTAATTTCTGTGTATTATTTTTACTGTAGAGTGAAAGTTTTTTCAATAGTTCTGGAAGCCATATCCCAAAATTCAAAACATTTCAGTTTAAATTCTTATATAAAAATATAAAGATATCAGAACGTTGTAAAAACTATAATGAAAGAATCTGATTTTCATTGGAATACTTTATTTTACAAAACATTCTATTCTATTCATGTTTTTGCATTGCACAGTTTCTGAAACGAAAGTTTTATAGTATTAATGAAAATCCAAAATGGCGCATACATGAAATATTTTTCAGGAAAACTGTAGTCGTTTCGAAATACCACATATGCCGTCTTCTAATGCGTTTCTTGAAGGTATTTCTATGCTATTTGATGAATGGAAATATGGACATTCTGGTTATTCTGCCATCTGCTCATGAAGAGCAAGTTGCTATTCATGTATTCTGAACAGTCGTTTGGCTCCGTTACGAGTTCAAAGAAAACATCTGCCGGTAAAAAATTTTTGACATTCATAGCATAGTCTAGTACATACGAATAAACAATGGACAATAAAATTGAAAGAAAAATTTTTGAGGAATAGGGCTCCAATTTTAGTCGCATAAAGTTCTTCAGTTTCTCTTAAATGTTCAAAAGTTGTGCTAATTATTTATTATATTTTTGTCGTTGAAAAAGACCTACGCCTGTTTCATTTGTAGGTGGACTCTGCCTTAGAAGACTCAACTGAATGTTGCTGTTTCGAAAAATATTGTTTTTAAATTTTAAATAGGTGTTTATTAATTAAAGACCAATATAGTTAAAGAATGCCATTCCGTTCATTTTTGAATATATGTTTTGCTCTGGCAAATAAAATTTCACTGTGCAAAAAATTCTTTCTGCTATTAAAAGTGCAATAACATTTATATTTATATTTAACATTTATAGCATATGGAATTAAATCTTATTTCATTTACAAACGAAATTTTATTTAGAAATTCAAGAGGATGTTTGACTAATGCCAAAATTAATTTTTATAATTTTAACTAAACTCGTAGAAGATAGAATGAATTAAAAATTATTTGCTCCACGTTTTAGAATGTATGGGTTTTGCTGTCTAGTTTCAAAGCTGCAGTTTTAAAAATTATGTTTTACTATAATAGTGCAATAATAAAAGAATTTTAAAAATAATGGTCAACAGACCATGTCATCGCTTACTGTTCGAAATTATAAATAGAAATTTGTTGTTAAGTCACGTATGAATGATAATTGACAAGAGTAAAAATAATTCTACGGTTCGTAACATAGTAGTACGTTAGAAATATTTTTCATGAATTGTGCATAGTGTAAAGAATGTATTTGTTACAAACATATCTTAAGTAATTTACATAAATCAAATTTTTCTGATTGAATTCCTTTGGATTAATTATAACTAATTAAGTTTTTATTCATTAATTTAGTTATTAAGCAGTCTATGATTTATCACTTTAATAAATCGTGGCTTCCAATTGGAATAGTCCTTAAAATGACTAATATGTGCTCGGAAAATCGAAATTATTTTGATAGAGTTTTTCAACGTTAATATTGGTTTAATATAACAATTAAGAAATATGCTGTTGGCCTAATTCGAAAATGTATGTGCTATTGTGAATAATTAATATAATTTAAAACTTTATTTAAAATGTTAAGATGAATTTTCTCTAGAAATATAGTTCTTTGAGATTAACAGTAAAGTGGATATTGGTATTTGCAAGAAATTATCGAAGATATTACATAAACTCTTAATTAGGCGTTCGTGTATTAGTAGACACTAAACTTAATTTTTTTACATAGCGCATAAATATGTGATAGCACATGAATAATTTTAAGATCTTTCAAATTATCATATGAATGAGGAAATATTTAAAGCCGATTTAGAAGAAATGGAACATTTAGGAATTTGTGTTATTTCATTTTTTTTAAGGCTTTTTGCTTTACTAGTAGCCTGTAATAGACAAAGAAATCATTCTTGATAGTCCACTGAAAGGTTAATTGGCTCTGTCAAGTGAAATTCTGATTTTCTTCAGCAAGTGTTAAAAACGAACCCTTCAATGTTTTAGCTAAGCAATAGAAAGAAAAATGAAAAACAATAAATAAAAACAAAACAAGCAAACATAAAGATTACTTTGAATCTCGAAGGTGCCATTTTTCTGGATGAGTAACCTAGAGTAAGACTTGCAAATTCCGTTTCGAAACCTTCATTGACAGTTTTCACTCATGATCTTTTGAAGTTCACTATCGGTGCGAGTGGGAAAAAAAAAAGAGCAGACGATTTACTGGCTCACTTTCACATTGCAATTGTGAACAGAAGCGTAGAGAAAATAATTGTTGCCCTGAGGCAAGCTGTTAATGTTTTTCGCTCAGGAAACTGCTGCATAGATGGTTGAGAAAAGCAGGTGTGTGAAACTAAGAATATCATACGCATTTTTTCACGTTGACGTCAGAAAGAAAACTTAACAATTGCCTTTTAAAAACTCGTTGCCATTAGTGTGTATTTTTCGTTGGGGGAAGGGGAAAGATCCCTTAATCTACATGAAAATTTTCTTAAAGTACCCATTGTTTATTGAATAAATTTAAAAAAATGCCATTAAAAAAAGAGCTTAAATTGCAAGCTGGTATTAAAACGAGATCAAACTGCAAAGCATCACGCAACTGAGAGCTGGCGCCTAATTTTTCCTGTAAGAACTTAAATATCAGGGTCTTTTATCATCCTTGATGCACAAGTTTGGCGTTTCGATTATTTTATGTATGACTTGATGCAAGGTTTCGGTTCGGCAATAAGAAACAGAAAGCCAAACCTCATTCATTGTCAATACCTAAATCATCGTACATGACAGTATTTTGATTATATTTTGAAGTACCGGGTGATTCAAAAGCAACAAAAAATATGAAAATCCAATAATTCGAGAAGTATAGGCAGCACGATCGTTCTTCACAGAAATTTTTATTTAAAAAACTAAATTTACACTTTTTTAAATGTTTATTTGATTTTTTTTTCAATATTTTTTATGATGAAAGATTTTATCCTTAGAATAGTTACATTTTTCACCAACAGCTGATGCTTCAATTCTGTCAGAAGTTCGCACAGGACAGAACAGGAATAAGCATACGGGACACCAGGACTTTACCATAGCACTGTTCGCAACGCAGACAGGATTACAAAATGTTTAATGTGATGGCTGTTATTCATTAAAATGGCCATCAGGCTTAACTTCATCTGTGACTTCAAGTAGACCCATAAGCAAAAGTTATTATGATAGATGTAAGGTCTGTAGACCTTAGTGGCTATTTGCGTGGTAAAGAGCAAATAAGGACACGATCATGTCAAATGTCGTTGGAAACAGGTGCTGAGCGGGGCTTGCGTGGAGGCTCTCCATCAGGCTTGAATGTTACACTAGGGAGCACTGGTGTACTTTGCAAGTAAGGAATAATGCTGTATCTTAAAGATGCTCCATGACACTTTATTGTGATAGAAACATTTCGAAAGGTAGAGCTGTAAACTTGCTCTCAAGGAGAAAATGGCCTACAATGAAAGACAAAGTGAATCCCAGCACGTTTTCATCTTTGGATGATCCAAAGGAGTTTCTATAATCGTGTGTGGGTTTATTTCACTCAGATGCGACACTTGTTCACATTTACACTTCCATTAAGCGAAGAGTACGCCTTGCCTGTCTTTTGATAGCCAATATGCATTGTTTTCCATGCCTAAACTAAATTTTCAAATACATAAAGTTTCCTAGATCTTGTTGATTACAGTTCCTAAACGTGTTGGATTTTGTAAAGGCAATCCTGAATGATTGTCTCTCAGTCCCAGTGGCGTAGCTAGGGTGGGGAAAGGGGGACATCTGTCCCCGAGCGCAGCATCCAGAGAGCGCCGTATTGATGTTACGAAATTTTAGAATGAAAGGTTTTCCATTCTTTCCGCGCAGAAAGGGGCGCAAAATCTTCAGTTGCCCAGGGCGCTGAAAACCCTAACTACGCCTCTGTCCAGTTCCATACTATAGTAAACTCTACCCCTACGAAATGCGATTCCCAGAACCGCTTCAGTATCACTTGTGGATGAAAAATGTAATTATTATGGCAATAAAATTTTTCGCTACTAAACAAAATCCTGTGTCCTTATATTTCTGTGGAAAACGCAAAGCATTACTGAATTTTTACTTCTTGTGTAATTATTTTTGGATTACTTGGTATATGACAGATGATAATTTTTCATCTGATATTATTTTTTATATTTAATCATATTTGTCACTTATTACATACTAATAAGTTTTAAATGATTTTTTAAAAATTTCAAACATTATAACCATAATTTTATGTAAATAAGGGAACTTTATTGGAATGATTTTTTTGCTCCTCGCGAAATCTAAAAAAAGTCTAAACACAAGTCTTACGGAACTAGGTTATAGTCAAGGCCTGCTTACAGGCCCTAATTTCTTAATTTTATTTCGTTTTTACGTTAGAAATTTTGAATGAAATGGGAACATCAGACTTGAAGTAGAATGCCTTATGTTTTATTTAGTTTAAAAATTTATCGCTTGATTGCATATGGGGGTTTCCACTCTTCATTTTATTGCCGTTTTCTTAATTATGCCTCCACTTACCGCAGACACAGTAATTTTTAGCTGACCTTATCATATGTAACCGCATTATGATTCAAAATTGGCGCAAACGAAAAACCACAAAATTAGTTGTATAAGTTGAACATTCGACAAACAGATATTTAAGCGACCAGAAGGGGGGGGGGAATTCGACTAACTGAAAGTTAGAGTTAACGCTACTTTTGGAAGATTATATTTAGAAAAGCATTTAGGATGCTGCATAGATTTGCATATAAGTGTAATTAAAAAAGTAAGTAAAAAAGTTTGATTATATAGAGTACTGATAACAATTATTTCAATGTATAAAAATATAGGAATGCAATTAAATTCATTCTTATGATTTTTGGTACTTCATGAGAAAATGACAAAAACAGTGACAATGTTTAAAGTAATTCTAACAGTAATGAGAATAGCATGGTTTTACTGCAGAGTTAGAACTGCATATATCTTTTGAAAGTGATATAAGTTAATAAAATGTTTTCCTGAGCATTTGGTAGCACGTTCTTTCATTTAATTCATTTAAATAGCAAAGATGTTCTATTTACAGGGGAAAACGTCTCATTTGCAACTTTATTGCATATTTTTAATACATGAATTGTTATTGTTTTGCAGTTAGCGAATTACTTTGGTACCGCCTTATTTAATTATAGCTTGTAGGCAACATTAATGTAATATTCGAACCATGCCGTTTAAACAGAGGGACGCTGTAGTGTTTGTTACTTATGTATTGATAAACTATAAAATTTCTTAATTATTCACATAAATTCAAATTCTAAAATGCTCATGCGATCTTCTCAATGGCACATGACTGCTATTTTAAGAACTTTTGAAGGAATTTACTCTCAGAATTTATGGTACACGTATTTTTGGCTCATCTTCGCGAAAATTATTTTGTGTTTTTGTATCCAGTATTTCTTAATGGCTGAAACTAAACATATTGTTGCCACAATGTACTTTTTAGAATAAAAATATGAATTTTATGCTGTTCAGAAAGACTTCTAACTGTAATGTATTATATACTGGCCATTAAACTACCAATTCATTTCACTTTGAAACATACTTCATTAACATTAACACCTTTAGCAATGTTTAATTTTGAAAATGAACGATGAAAATGTTTTTGATTACAGCGGGAATAGTTGCAAGTGCTATTTTTTATCGTTTATAGACTGCTTAAGCTGGTCACTGAATTTTACCATAAAACAGAACTTCTGAACACCTCTTTCTGAAATTATGCCTGATAGCAGTATTGCACTATCACAAGTGGTATAATAAGAATTTTGATTCGTAGTACGACAGATTAACGTTTCCTGCATTGATAACTGAGAAATCCAAACGGATTTTCATAATGATTTATTCTGTGAGTTTCAAGAATCACATCTTGGCGAAATTTGTGGAGTGTTCCACAAATATAGACTTCACATTAATTGAAGGATAGCTAATATAATAGTCGAATAATGAGAAAATTTCAGATTGAAATCATTATATCCTAAGGTCATATTTATTACGTCATCTATCCCAAATTAACGCTCAGCTTTTTTAATGCCACCAAACCAAAAAAGTTAGGAATTGCAGGATTAAAATCCATTTATGTTATAAAATTCTCTATGTTCAAGTTTACATCACCTTTTGCGACTGCCTCACAAAAGTTTTCCAGTTATGGTAAAACATATCTTTTTGTTTTCCATGGAAAGAATTTTGATTAATTTATGCAATAAAAAAAGTTCTGTAATCATTTTAAATGACAAACCAGACGACTTTCCACTTTTTTTTTCTTCAGTCGCTATCCATAAAAAGCAGCAATGCATCTTTTCTTCTCCTCATTTTGATAAGATTAATTGAAGAGGGGGGGAAGAGACACTGCCGTGGTGCGTGGTCGTGTTATTGCAGAGATATCGTGTTTCGCCGGTGTCGTTGTTCTGAGAAACTTGGCATCTCATTGAAATCATTAACTCGTTTCATTTCTTTTTCATGCAGTTTTCCATCTTTCTAATTTGTATTCTATCAATGGCCAATTGTAGTTGTGGGCCATCGGGGTATTTAAACTCATCATCGAAGGAAACGAACGTTTGTAATACAGTTTTGTTGAAGCAGTTTTAGCAAAAAATGGAATAAAATTTGCAGATTTATCTTCCTAAGTTTCCTCGTATAGCTATGATATGAATTTTTATCCTTGTTAGCTGCAGTGCGATACAATAATAGAATAATAAAAGAAAATCTTTAGTGTAAAGTATCAGATTAAAATTTAAAAAATCTTTAGTATCAGATTAAAATTTTAAAAATGTTTCTTAAATGAGAAAAATGCTATAGAAATGTCTTTGTACTTTTGAATAATATTTTATGTTAAATGCTTATTTAAGTAAACTGCTTGCCATTCAAATGCGTCAGCACTAAAATTCAGTTTCAAAATAGTTTTAAAGGCGCAAGGCATTATTGTCTTCCTCCATGCGTGCTCACGTGGTGTACTAGGTTGCACGCCCGGATGGCTACGGAAGGCCTGTGGTTCGAATTTCGACGAGGATATAGTAAAGTTGTAAACAGAAAAGCATCAAAATACAGCTGAAATTACATTATCGTTAAAATATTTTTAAAAAAAAAATCTGATGTGTACACCACATGACTTCCTTGTACGGAATATTAAGTTATACGCATTTTTAGATGCATTTCATTCAAACTTATTTCCTCGAATTTCATTAGAGATATATTTCTTATTCAATTAATTCAGTTCTCACTTCGCTGCAAGGAAAAAACACATAAAACCTCAAAATATCTTTATTAAAAATTGAGAAATATAGAAAACTATAAAACACCAGGTACAGTTAAAACAATTAAAAAAGCAATTTTCACAATTACAGTTTCTATGCAAAAACCAACAATTGGGCAAAAAGATTATTAATTCACAAAACTAAAAGTTTCCTTTTGGTCCCAAATCAAAAAGACACTGAAGTCCGAAAGAAAAGTCTTAATCAAAAAGACACCGAAGGTGCAGAAACATTAAATTCACTGTTCTGCTACGTTTCAAATATAAACAAATATGGCTGCTATCGTAAAAAAAAAAGCGGCCTAGCCGCACTTAAACAACTTTTAAATTGTTGATAATTCTACAAATATTGCATACAGATTAACTAAAGGCATAAAAGTCTTAACTGGAAGATAAGAATAGCATAATTCATTCATTTTTAAAGCAAAAAAGCGCTCAATTTACCAACATACAAGAATAAAAAAAATAAAAAAAAAAAAAAAAAAAAAAAAAAACAAGCTCACTGAACCGAGTAACAGAGTGGGTTCAGTGAGCTTATAGATAGATAGATAGATATATACTTTTGGTGAGGCCGATTGCAACCAAAAAGGGAGGTACACAACTACATGTTATAGCAGCCCTATATACAAAATTCCATCGTTCTAAGACTACTCGTTTTTGAGTTATGCGAGATACATACATACGTACCTACTTATAGACACCACAAAAAATCTCTTCTGAATCCATTTTAAATCAGTTTTGTAATTCGTTTGGGGAAATAAGAGTCCTTTGTTCTGTCCTTACGTACAGATGTCACGCAAAAATATCGTTAAATTGCATTCGATAGCGGTCAAAATGGATTTTTCGTTGAAATATGATACGTGGAATTTTTCAGGATTACAATACCCCCTTTACTTCAGACAAAGAAGTAAAAAGGGGTTACATGCAGTCAGAAATTTCAGAAAACAATCTAAGGAGAATGTAACACTATTATTATTATTTTTTAGATATTAAAAAAGTGAAGATTTGAAGATAGTTTACCTCTGAAGGTATATAGCATATGTGGTTCAAAAACCATGTGAAATGATAACTTATCATAGAAATATAGCTGCATATCGGAAATTTCCGGGTAAAGTAACATAATGTATCAGCAACGTGATAAGTTTAAAAAAAAAAAATCTCTAAAATTATTCTATTTGCAAAAACTTGAACGTAGAAATAGCTGTTATTCTCTGCCCTTAAGAAATATGATGTTCTGTTTGATAAATTGTCTTACAATATTAAACCAAAGATTTCAAGAAATAAATGTTAACAATCCTTTCACTCCGATGTTATTTTCATGTATTACCATAACACCTGTCAAATGCATACAGATGCTCTTAACATTGACTTACAAAGTCAATGACATGCTCTTTAACATTACGTTAAGTAGCAGCTGTTTAAATGTAAAAATAATTCTTCGGAAAGAATTTTATTATGACTATGGAAATTGCATCTGCTTCTTGCAAATTCCTCTTTTAATATTTTATAAATAGTATTTTCTGAAGATGATTCAAATGCAAATACTAAAATGTTTAAAAACGAAATTTTCAAATAACCGTAACTTTTATGTGAGGTGAAGAATTTCATGCGATTCTTTTTATTCCGGTATTCATATTCTTGATGCAAACTGGATCCGAAGCGACAATATATTCGAGCTATATCTGCATCTCTAATATTCATCAAAGCTTCCTGCACGTTCATTACGAAACCGCCCTGTAATGTCCTCGCTGGTTGGAAGTTACGTAGCATTTTGAGACTCGCCAGTCCAAGCCGGATGTGCGTGAGTGAAAGAGGCCGTGATTTTTTTGAAATGAACTGTGAAATTTCGACCTTCAGTCTCTATGGATGGCATTACTAAATGACAAATATTTTTTAATGTAGGTTATATTATCTGCTGAACGTATCCATTCTTTCTAACCTGTGTGTCTTTCAAAAAATAGTTCCAAAAGACTACTTCCGCTCTCATGATGTCATTTCCTGATTACCCGAATTGCGTTTTCACGCGATGTATAACAAAGTGAGTACTCAACCGAAAATCTGGGCCAGAGGAAATAGTGATTTTGTTCCAAGTTAATATTCAAGTTGAGTTATAATGGCGAAACGAAACAATTTTTGCAAATCATTACATTTTATAAAGGATTTACTTTTTAGGAAAAAAAAAAAAAAAGAGTGTGCTTTTCAGCTTCTAGAATTCTAATTTTCAGATAGCATTATAGCCTTCAAATTCGACACCTCTCTGCAGTATTAGTTGACTGATAATAAGATTTCGTAATTGTCTACATCTTTTAACACAATTTTATTATGCATGCAAAGAAGGATGGACTTAAATTACATTTATCACAGTCTATATGGCATTTTAAATTCTTTTCTGATATAAATAATATGCTAAGCAAACCGATTCATATTTGAAACTAGCAAAATTTTACTCTAAAAACATACAATTAACTGTCGATTCAACCGAGGCAGATATATGTAAAAGGCAGTTATATGTAAAAGAATTTAAAAGGAAATCCGTATATTTTAGTCAAGTGTTAGCTTGTTGTAGCTTGTCGATTTTATCGGGCGAACAAAGCACGAGAGAGAAAAATGTCGCTAAGTTTACGTATGTTCCATACAAAAAAGAAAGCGCTTTTAAATAATAGTGTTGTGTGCGTACGGGTTCGTTATGGATTGAATGCACAAGTCGTTAAAAAGTTAACAAAAATTTACTCCTTCCACAAGAAATAAATCAAAATGCTGAAATATTTCTTCAGAGATATTCACACAATGTCACAATATCTTAAACGTTTACCAAAACTCAATTCAAAACAGATAAACTAATTCTATCTCACAGCGAAATCGTTACAGCATAAAGTAAACAAACAGCAGTTCTCTTTAAAGGCTACAACAGCAACTGCAACAACAACTGAGATGAGGTGTTTCAATTCGGCTTTTATAAGCTTTTTAATTATCAGTAGAACAATCTCGACTTTTCTAGAATTTTCTGGATTATCAGTAGAACAATCTCGACTTTTCTAGATTTTTCTGGATGGCAACAGTAAACGAGATATTTATTTATTAAACATTAAATGCACGCGCTCTTTTATTTTTCTTTTCTTTTCTTTTTTTCTCCGACGTAGCTTTCTCTTTAAAAATCGTCTGCGTTGCACGGGAAATATAAAGCAATTTTAATTGCAATTCTAAATAAATAGCCAAATAAATGTGAAATTCGTAACAGTAGAATTGTAACGGAAGTAATATAAGAATAAAAAGAAATAATTCATTTTGATGTATTTCTAAAAGTTCGCTGAGGACACTACATGACTTTTTTGTACAACTTATTAAATTATACACATTTTTTGCTGCACTTTATTTAAACTGATTTCCTCAATTATCCTAACTTAATTAATCGATTTCTCAACGCAAGTTGAAAATGACATCAAAAATTGTAAATTTTAAAATTAAATATCTAGGTCAATTTTTATCGTACGGGAGTCAAACTTCTTGTAATTTTATTTTTTCATAACGAGTTTAAAACTCCGAAATATAAGTATAGGAACCGAGAGACCACATTAAAAGTTAGATTTCGTCATTTGTCGAATATTGATTTTTTTTTAATATGACCACGACCAACGATTGTGAAAATAAAGGCCTGTGAGAACATTTAAGCCAGATAAGGGGATAAGTATGTGTTTGTGTGTGTATATACTATATATCTCAGTATATATATATATATATGTGTGTGTGTGTGTGTATATATATACTGAGAAAGTTAACAAATTTTCTGCTTGTTGTTAAGAGAAAAAACTAAAAAAATTAGTAGAAAAAGTGGAGTGCTGCAAAATTGATTTGACTTTGTTTAAAGCTTCAGAACATTTTTCCCTTGACAAGTTCTGTTTGGAGCTTTAAATAAAAAAGATTAACTTTGGTTTTCACTGTTTTTGTATTTTCAAGTTTTTTACTTTTTTACTTTTTATGTTCCAAATGTATATTATAAAATTTGCAAATTTATAAAAATGGAAATAGGTAGGGGATCATGATTCTTACAATCCTTAAGTAATTCTCTCATATATTTCATTTCCCACATTATATATATATATATATAATTTTGGCACTGCCGATTGCAAAAAAGGGGAGGTGCACAATTAGATATTATAGCAATCCCGTATACAAAGTTTCAACGCTCTACGGTTAATCATTTCTTTGTTATGCGAGATAGATACGTACGGACGTCATGAAAAATCCATTTTAAATCTATTTTGCAATCCGTTTTGAAAAAAAAAAGTTCTTTATTCTATCCTTAAGTACAGATGTAACGTAAAAAAATCGTCTCAGTGGATTCAGGAACTCCGAAACATATTCCGAATAGATATTTTCGTTCATACATACCTGAAATTTTTCGCGAATATAATACTCCCTTACTTCGTAAAAGGAAGTAAAAATATGTATTCTTATAAAGAAAAGTTGTAATATCTTTTTCAGGTCGTCGTACATTAGCCATAGCAACTTAACCACTATCAGGAATATGATTTTTGAAGCAGTAAACCAGTTGCCGACGCAAAGAATTGTTTTTTTAGTCCAAAGGGATTTAGTCCCGAAGGACTATTACTTTCGTTTTGCGATTTTGCGTTGAATCACTCTGAATGAATCACTTTTCAAACTGTTGCCACTAAATGTTATCGCTCTGCATTAAATTTTAAAAAATGAAAAATCTGCATAAATGTATGCATGTTTCTCGCATTGTGATAAAACCTAGAGCCATCGAATTTTGAATGACGTAATCCTACTGCGAATATGGGCATCTGGAAGCCCTAATTTTGAATTTGAAATTTGCTTTATTATCGATTTTATGTTTTGTAACATTTCAACGAATTTCTGATTAACAAACTAAATGATTTCAAAGCGAGCAATGGCAACACTGTACGGAAAAAGAAAAACATTTTTATCTCCAGCGCACGAGACTTACGGAAATTCTAAAGATATGTTCATTTTAAAATGATTTTGCGATATTGATTTTGAACTGAATTTTATGGTTTGACTACGTAGTACATGATATTTAATAAAAAAAAGGTAGCACACGAAACGTTAAAAAAACGCGCCTTTGGACGTAATTTAAAATCTGAAATTTTTCAGATTTTTTTTAGCAGTTTTTTTTTTTTTTTTTACCTACAGTTGTCCATATAACATCCCCATATGTCTTCTGCAGTTCATTCCACGCCCGTTTTCACATATTCGAACGGAAGAAAAAGTATCTTTCTGAGGAGAATGCGACACTTCGCTTTCACTTGATGACAAGTTTTAAAATTGGTATTTTTAATTCCTTATTTTTTTTACTTCCTTATCGTTATGATTTGGGGCTTGTTACATCATCTGGCAATAAACACCAACAAATTTGGCGATTAATCTCTGATCGCCAGTAAAATCGACGAGTACTTGTTTGTTAAATGTGTAAAAATGGAAAAATAACTATTGCAAACCGTCACAGTAAAACAGGAGTTCTGCAGAAATTACAACATTGGCATTGTTCAACTTCTTTTGTAAATATTGTTACGAATTTTGTACATAGATAAATAATTTTAGTCCAATTATATGTGAAATTGTTATATTTTTCTGTGTAATGTAACATGAAAACATCTAGAGATACAAGCTATGCCGGAAAAGTACGAATGCAGGGGCAAGGCCATTTAACATTGAGTAAACGGGTTTCTCGGTAATTTGGCGAGGTATCGCCAGGCTGGCAGTGGTTTTGGCGGCTCGCCAAATTTAGTAAGAAATCGCCAAATGTCGTCAAACTTTGCATTTGACAACATTTTGGTCAGGTCCCTTTATCACCGTAATTGGTATTGTAATTGGATAAATGCAATCGATCACTATATTAACTGTAACCTCTCATATTGCCTTCCAGTAATTTCGAGAAGCAGAAAGTACTAGAAATATCTCGGTGGCCGTGTGAAAACCATATAAGGCCAGAGAGAGCATTTTCTCTTAGTTATTGTTAGCTGTTAGGTTATAGAGTCATTAGGTTATTTAGAAGCAGAGACATTACGTTTTTTTGAAGCAGGAGTATTGAAAAATGAGGAAAACCTTCACCGGGAATCGAACCACGGACCTCTCGGTTACGCGTCGAGCGTGCTGACCACTACACCACGAAGGCATGCGAAGAAGGCGGGAGAAATACCATATATACTCCCCCTTTTAAAGGGCGACTGGGGTTTTGGGGGTCCAATCGCCAAATTCCGATGGTGGAAAATGATCATCCAACATCTTTTTAGTTCGGGCGCCACTGTAGAGACATTATGTTTTTTTTCAAGCAGGAGAGATGAAAAATGAGCAACGCCTTCGCCGGGAATCGAACCACGGACTTCTCGGTTACGCGTCGAGCGAAGGCTTTCCTCCTTTGCCACGAAGACATGCGAAGAAAGGGGGAGAAATACCTTATAAGGTCAGCGTGAGTTCCGAGTACTATCTCCGGCTTAGCTTCATCGTTTAGCTGCACTTTGCATTGCATTGTATTTAGCGTTCTTTGTAGTATGAAGCGTCATACTTATTGTACTCTGTGTGTGTTACTGTACGAGTATTTCTGAGGGAAGATCCAGAATTCTGAAGTGTTGTTTTGATAAAATAAATTTTATCAACCTATTATCGGGTGCATTCAATCTGTTACAAACCCGTGCGCACACAATATTGTTCACTGTTTCATCAATTCTTGATGTTTTATTCTACCGTTATTCACAGTATGTTCTTTTTCTTTTGAATGTTTATCTAATTTAGTATCCAAATAAACATTTGTTTTCCAAAATTTAAACTTCTTTAAAATACAGTTCAACTGTTAATAGTATTTTTCTAAAAGTTATAATACGGATTACTCATCTTTCTCGTATACTTTTAACTGAATCGTGGGCGTCCTGTGTAGCATATTGGAAATCAACTATATAAGGAAGTTTTGAAGTAAAGCTGAGTACAAAGTGTATAGAATAATGAAAAAAATTCGTTGCTTCAACTATTTTAGCTTTCCATCTTAATTTTGATCGGAGTTTAGAAATCAATCAGAATCTGCTTGGGCGTTAAATTTGGATTGTAAAATGAAATCTTTATTCTGTCGCTTTAAATGAATAGAAAATTTTGCCTTTTATTAACAGCAATGCATATTGCGTGTACAAAGCTCTAGAATTAAGTTTGTGCAAATTGCAAAACTGACGAAAACAATATTCTCGTTTCTAGCTTTTAAACCTTGTAAGTCTGTATGTTGTCTGGCACGTTCATACAGCTGCTCGATTCCTTTTGTAGAATTCATCTTTTGGAATACTGTTCAAGGTCTTTGAATACAATTTTTTAAATCTCTGCGTCGCTGATAAAACAATGATCTTTCACATGAGACTTCATTTTAGGGAAGAGAAAGTAGTTTGCAAACGCGAAATCTAGTTAAAAAGAGGATTGTTGAGAACTGTGATATTTTTCGTTGCTAAAAATTGTTTGACGATAGTTGGCTTGTGTGATGGCGCATGGTCATTCTTGATTGAGGCTGCGGTGGACCACACAGAGATGAGAAAATTCTGTGTTCAGTCCCCGCAAGTCACTGTTTTCAAGTCTATGACATATCACACGACATGATCTGACATCTCAGACGCAACAATTCGTTCCATTTGACAGTACAACAAACATAACTTCACGACCAGTGTCAAGATATTTTAGCGTTTTGCACTGTGTCTGTCGTCAAAGCCTCTTGGTTTCAGGAGGGCTGACGAACCAATGATCTTGTTTGTTTCCTCTGATATCGTTGCAGATATAACGAATCAGGGGATGTAAAATACTACCGAGGAATTAAGGAGGCGTGGATAATTCAGTCTGTAGATTTTTTTCTAACCGAACAACACACCAGAATGCTCTTGAACTCTCGAATTAGAAAGACCGTCGTTAGCAGGTTCCTTATGTCACGAGGACTGTACTTCACTAAAGTACTGTTCTATGCTATCCATGAATTATATATATGTAAAGAGCTTCTTGTAACTATAATAAATACATTTTTGAGTTAAAAAAAATGCAGTAAGTATTATGCAACCTCACAAATGTACTAATCATTATACGGTGTCAGAAGCTCTACCTGCCACCGGTACCCAAAAAGTTAACACGCTGAATTCTTTTCAGAAATCTGTCAGGTGTCAGTAACATATGGATTTTACCATCATCAACAAATTCCTTGCAAATTACCTCTTTCCAATTAAAAAGAAAAAATAAAAAAAGAAAAGAGAGGGAGGATCATCAACATGGTCATTACTTGAGATTTTTGAAACCGAAGTTTTCGTGGCCGTGAAGAACTTTCTTCAACCTAAGCTGATAATTGCTACATATTTTCTCCCATGAGCATAAGCAACATTTCAGATTTCATCTCGAGTCATAATTTCTTCAAAAAAGATGAGAATTAATTCCCACTTTAAAACAACACTGCTGCTATTATTTGCTCGGCTTTGGAATCCGTCATAACAGATGTTCCTTGGATCAAAGGAAACGATTAATTGCGTAGAAAATTCTTTCGATCAGCAGATGATATTTTAGATGTCATAGTAATAATTTCTGGCAGTTATTGTTCGGTAAGTTTGTTAAATTTACTTAAAAATAATTTTAAATCTTTGCAGATGCACTGTATATGGCAATTTTGTTCTGCCTTTGCTGATGAATTTCCTCACTATCTTACCTGCATCAGTTTGTTGTTCAGAACCGTCTTCCTTCCTTAAAAACATTTTCAATAAAAATATTTTGGTGCAGCAGTGGTGAGATCTGGATATCGATTCGAGAATCAGAAACTCAAGGTCGAGTTTAAAAATTGTCTTTAGATGAAGATATCCCTAGACAGAACAGGAAGACTTGCGTGTTTCTTAAGTAGCAGACTTGATAACATCTTCCAAAAGGCGATCGCCTTCCCTTTCCGGACCTTGAAATGGTTTATTGCAAGCGATTTGATCGGCTAACCCTTTTGGTTCAATGCCGACATCGCCTTGGGGTTGTATATAATTTTTATCTTTTCCGCAGTGCTGCAGCTTTTACTAAAGCTTGAAAAACCAGTGTTACATACCTTCACTTATGTCAGAACTGATTTTCTGACAGACATTTACTGCCGCAGATTCTGTCACCCAGAATAAGAATAATTTTGACAATAATGAGCTTATAAATCAGTTTGCTTATTAAAACTGACCGGTTTAATATTTAGAGCCCTCGAATAACTCTGTTTAAAAAATAAGGCTGCTACGCTCTCAGGAGGACTAACAATGAAGCTTCAACTGCAAGACTTCATAGCATAAGCTCATCTTTATAATCCAAAACAAATGATTTTCTTATTCCATGCCAGTACTCTTAAATTACTGAATACGTAAATATCACTATCTTGAGCTAACACACCCAGATTTATTCTTAAAATATGGGACCAAGCCTGGATAATTGCACTTCCTAAGTCCTAAGAAATTCTAAGAGCTCATATTTTAGAAATTTCAATTTTCAAAGGAGCTACTATTAAACTTCATAAAGCAACAAATAACAGTTAGATTTAAAATGTAATTAGGTTTCAAATAATGGCAACAGCTTTGTCAGTGCGCGTTTTGAGAATGGGAATAATTTTTTCTTGCTTTACATGCTCTTCTTGTGTTTATTAAATTCTCTTTCATCGTAAATGAACCATAGACAGCTTTTAAACTTCCTCTTTTTATGTTTAATGTACTGTGATAGGACGATTTAAATTTTTTGAAGCTAAAGATGGAAACTTTTGAAGAAAGAACGCAGTTATGAATTACATTTACAAGAGTTTATAATGTATTCGAACAGAAACTAAGCGATAATGAAGTTGTGAACTTTTCTGTGCGTGGTTTCGTGTTTCTCTGTGTATTTTTTCTATAATTAAGTTTCCTGTCATTATGAAGTGTTAATTTTAAAATCATGAAAACTTCAGCATATTATTTTTATTCTCATTAGAACATCGAATTTAAAATGGCAGTCCTTAGATAAATAAAATGACAATCTCTGCAAAATGTCATCACTAAATACTTAAATAAAATCGAAATTATCTTAAATAAGTCACCTAATATATTAGTCGGTGGATGAAAAAGTGGCAAAATAATAGATAAAGCTGAAAACTGAAAATTTTTATAATCTAAAGGATTCATACTGAAATCATATAAAATCATATATATAAAATCTAAAGGATTCATACTGAAATTGTAAAATTATAAAATAGAAAAGATTACTTGAATACTCTAGAACTCTTAATATTAAAATTTCTTTTGCTAATTATCAAATTACCAAAAAATTATCAATTACAAGTTTCGACTGATCTCCTGTAATATCTCTATATCTGCAATTGATTTGTAATTATCGGGAGCGATGGCTAATACTTGCAACTGTCCCTAAGTGTTAATAAATTTTCCGGCGACCTGTGCTTATAGCTGGAATTTTTTAATCAGATTGAAAATGGGATTCTTAAAATTCAAAGTTTTAGTAAAATTCAGAAATGTGTGTATCTCAAATTTCTTTTAATTAGTATTACATTAAATACAGTTAGTAGATTTTTAACTTACTAATGTAAACAGGAAGTCGCGATTGAATTGTTGAAGCGATTTTTCAAGAGAAAAGTTCTTGCGATTAATTCGCACACAGAGGAAAGTAATAAACACGAAACCGATGAAAATTTTCCGAATATTAACGAATAGAAAAAATTTTATGACGAATAGAAGATATTCATTAAGCAAGTTTAGAATCTTTTGGCTTAATCGTTAACCGGAGAAGTGAATCTCTGAGACTGTTCCACTTATAAATCTTTTGCATGTTAAATGTATCGGTAAAGAAGGATAAATTTTTAAGTTGAATTTATATTCTGTTGCAACAAATTTTACTAGTATTCTTTTTTTTAGAGATTTTTAAAAACAGCAATCTCACAGTTACCTTTTATGTACCAGAAGTTCACTTGATTGATTGGTTATAGGTTAATATCTGGAGCTAATGGGCACTTTTTATGTTGTCTTTCTTAAACACTGATATCTCAGCCCATACGCACAGTGTTTAATCGAAGACATTGGCCTAAAGCTGAATTTGATCTACGTGGATTTATTAAATTTATCTGCTAGGAAATGAAACGCAAGAAATCATGAGATATTTTAGATGATTTTATTATGGTGACATTATTTGTAGGGCTGAAGCTGAACAAGCTCAATGAAAAATATTGCTTCCAGATGATCATCCTGTTTGACTGCGTAAAACATTTCAGACTTAGGGATAAAAATATTTCAAGTATTAAAAAAATACAAGTAAATTAAATTTTAAAATAATCTGAGAGCTTTCAGATTTTATCTTATGTCCAAAGGGGCATTTTTTTCATTTACACATCCGTGCACGCTTCGAGAGGATTTAGTCTAACGCCCTTTGGGCTAAAAATATTTAAAAACAGCAATAGCTTTAGAATTTCCGATACAGTCTCGCGCGCTGCAGATATAAATATTTTATTCCGTACAGTGTGTTGCCACTGCTCGCTTTGAAATCGTGAAATTTCTTAATAAAAAATTCGTTAAAGTTTAAAAATATGAAACAGATAATAAAACAAATTCGAAATTCAAGATTCAGACTGCCAGGTGTCCTTATTCGGGTGGAGAACTACATTATTCAAAATTTGATGGTTCTAGGTATAGTTGTTTTTCCACAATGCGAGAAAAACGCCTACATTCATGCAGATACTTCACTGTTTAATTTCTTTAACTATAATTCAGGGTGACAATATTTGGTGGCAGCAATCTGAAAAATGATGTAGCCGTTTATAGCGATTCAAAGCAAAATGCTATTTCGAGACTAATAGCCCTTCTGGGCTAACGTCCCTTTGGGCTAAAAAGTATCCGATTGTAATGGATATGCCTATCCATTAACATTACTGCCAAGGTTATTACTTCAAGAAATGTAGAAAGAATAGTATAAGGAGGAACATTTGTCTAATTATATTGCTAAATGTTAATTCAAAAAGCGGATGAAGGGAAATTTGTTGGTTGAATAGATATTAGATTACAACAGGAATTTGTCAGAAAATCTAGAATCATAAATTGATCTGATTCTTCATGTTTCCTGTTATGCAAGCAAATATGTGCGTACCCCTTATATTTTCTTAAGGGCAAACAAGAATGCGGAGGTTCAGCTAATGCAAACCAAAGTTACAATAGCTTGAATAGCTTATATAATTGCTCTCATGCTGGAATCATTGGCAATAGCTATACGAGTGTGTATGTAATGCTATTTAAACAAAGCGATATAACTCAGAAACTGCAAAACACATTTAGGAATCACTCAAATATTGTATTAACTTAGATTAAACGCAAAACTGAATATTTGGTTTTGGTTTATTTAATTATGGCAAAGCACTCGAGGGCTATCTCCCTAAAGGGAGGAATGCCTTCATGTAGGGATTTCTAAGCGAAACTGGCTCGTATGCACGTTAGACGTGAGGAAAACCACAACCCATGCAGTAAGTGCATTCGCTGAGATTCGAACCCCGAACAGAACTACTGGTGTTCAGCAACTTTATCGCTCGGCCTCTAGTGAGCTTCCAAACTATCTTTGTTAATAATAGATGCAGAGAAGTACACCAATAGGGTAATTTTGGTAATTGTCATTATTTACCATAAACTCTGGACTCATTTGATCTGCTAGTCGTCGACATAAACTTGAAGTTCTTTTTCTGCAGTAAACCACAGAAGGATTCACAAAAGCTCAAAAAGGTGATCCAACTAAGTGGTGTCAGGATTGCTGCAAAATCTTCGAAGAAGTCAACTATGAAAAAAGAAAGAAAGCAATTAAGTGAATAAAATAAGAATTTATCAGTTAGATCAAAAGTTTATTGTTACATTATTACTTATATCAAAACTAAAAATTGTTAGAAAGAAGACGGTCTATCTATGAATTCTACTATAACTATCGAGATTAAGGGGAAAAAAAGAAGGAAGGAATTAACTTACTTCTAAAGAAGTCCAACAATCTAAAATACCCTTTCTTCAAATAGCATAATCAAAACGTTTCGAAGAAATTAAAATTTTTGCAAATATTTTAGCATTTGGAGATGGAAATTGAGTGTTGAAACTCCATATAAAACATCTATACACTGATGAAAATGAATAATTCAGAAATATGATATTACTGCAGTTTGGCTCATTTATCACTCAGAAACAAGAATAAAACGTAACTAAAAGCAGTTGCTGGGATTAGACCGAAAACATAAGCTTAGTCAAATTCACACAGTCGAAAATTTCTTGCCCTAAAGAAAATTTAGTAAACGATTTCATGTTAGTCAGTTACGTGCTCATTGCTGCACAGAAAAATTGGAATTAAAAACTTAACAATATACACAGTCCAGTCACATTAATGTGACCATCTGTCAAAAGCCAGAATAACCACCTTTCGCAGAGCGGACTGCTGCGAGACGTGCAGGAAGAGAGTCACATAGGTCCCTGAAGGTGTTCTCTGGGATGTTGAGCCATGCCGACTCTAATGCCGTGGCCAGCTGCGCTAGATTACGCGGTTGAGGATCCATGGCGCGAACAACTCGATCGAGATGGTCCCACAGATGCTCGATTGGGTTTAAGTCAGGTGAGTTTGCTGGCCAGGGGAGGACGGTAAACTCATCCTGGTGCTCTTCGAACCACGCACGTACACTGGCAGCTGTATGGCACCTCGCATTGTCCTGCTGGAAGATGCCATCATCCTGAGGAAAAACAATGCGCATGTAGGGGTGAACATGGTCCGCAAGGACAGATGCGTACTTGTATTGATCCATTGTGCCTTCCACAATGATCAGTGAACCTAGAGAATGCCAGGAAAACATTCCCCAGACCATAATGCTCCCGCCTCCAGCTTGGACCGTTCCGGCAATGGTTGCAGGGTGGTTCCTTTCAGAGGTTTCACGCCTTATACGCCAACGTCCATCTGTCCGATGGAGCATAAAACGCGATTCATCCGAAAACGCAACCTGTCGCCACTCAGTGGACGTCCAGCTGCTGTACTGGCGTGCAAATTCTAGCCTTCGCCGTCGATGAACAGCAGTCAGCATAGGTGCACGAACCAGGCGTCTGCTTCGGAGGCC
Source organism: Stegodyphus mimosarum (assembly GCA_000611955.2). Classification (NCBI taxonomy): domain Eukaryota; kingdom Metazoa; phylum Arthropoda; class Arachnida; order Araneae; family Eresidae; genus Stegodyphus; species Stegodyphus mimosarum. Next base: position 394,730 of record KK117073.1, on the reverse strand, counting down.
CAGACGCAGCAATGTTCGCTGAATAGTACTTTGGGAGACACTTTTGGTAGCCCCTTGGTTCATTTTGGTGGTCAGTTGCTCAACGGTAGCCCGTCTATCTGCCCGAACGCATCTCCGCAACCGTCGTTCGCCTCTGTCATCTATGGCCCGTGGTGCACCACATTTGCCACGTCGCTGATTTTGGACAGTCCCATTTTGCCATGCACGGTACACTTTTACCACGGCGGCACGCGAACAGTTCACAAACTCAGCCGTTTCGGAAATGTTCCTTTTGGAAGTCGGATAAATCGCTTCGTTTCTGCATTACGCCAACGATTGAAATGTTTTCCGAAGCCCTCACACACCCTTTATATACGCTCAACTGCACTGTGCTGCCACCTGCCTTCTGTGATTGGTTATTTAACTCTGACATGGAAAGTACGTGGTGGTCACATTAATGTGACTGGACTGTGTACAATTTGTCATCAACTAAGAGCAGCATGCATTCAAATCATGGAAAACATTCCTGTACTTGATATCGAATGTTAAGTGCAGACGTAAAAATTGCATCTAATGAAGCGCTGTTACACAGATCTAAAAACCTAATGCTAATGGGCAAAGAAGAATTCCATACTTTGAGATATATTACGGCAAAGAAACATAAGTTTCATCAACACAGCGTCTGGGTCACCCATGACATCGCAGAGCCTAACTAATCCCAATTTTTTATCAAAATAATATTCTGTCTCAAATTGGAGAAAAAAGGTCTGGAGCGACTGAGATGAGAGTTATATATTCCGACATGTACACTTACGTAGATTCCGTTATCCATGCGTAATAAAATGATTTAATGAAAAAAAGTGTAACTTATTCTACTGCCATAGAGGCTTTTATAATAATCATTTGCTACTGCTGTTGACGGCTACTTAACTGTAGGATATTTAAAAAAAAACTGCTGATAACTCTAAGTTATTCATCAAGACTCATCAAAAATGTATAATTCTAATTGGAACTAATCTTAGCGATGCTTATCAAGAAAATCCAGGAAACAAAACTTTCCCAGTGAGGATTCTATGGATGCTGATTGAGACTGTTTCTCTCATGGGCAATTTAACTTATTCAGGGGTTAGTAAACCAGGTAATTTGGAGATATTAACGCTGGAGGCTGTAATCTCAAGCACAGTATGTTTTGATGTAATCACGCAATTGGTTAAATCGTTGTAGCTAGATTATTAACAATTTTCCTCTCCTTATTCGTATTCTTTCTTTTTTTTTTTTTTTTTTTTTTGTGTCAGGCAAACTAAAATTAAAGTATACACTATTTCAAGAATATAAATTCCAGTAATATTAAAACATCCAGAGGACGAAGCATAGTTTATAATGTATCCGTTGCACAATTTTTCACCGTGATATAAGGTTTGGCATCGTCTAGAAGTAGCAAGACAATGTTTGCCGACTAACACTATTTCCTTAACTCTAAAAAACTTTTTTTTTTGTCGCCTATTCTGTTGGTACTGATCTGCTGTCATTGTACAGTACTAATCTATGAGTGTGTAGTTTTGAGAAAGTCATTAGTTATGGGGGATATAGAAGAGGACCATTAGATGTCTTCTAGGTATCATTGTCTTCTAGACATGGATATCATCAAATTTTTAGGAGAGATTTGCTTCTGTTTTGGTTTTTGTTCTGTGAGGTTCTCTCTAAATTCATTTCTGTTGGAAATTCTGAATTTATTAATATTATCTTGCAAACAACCTCAAATACACTCAATAACACTGAGAACTAGACTCTGCACAAGCGTTTTGCTCACATGTGGATAATTATATAAAATCCATAATTCGCAAATATGAAGATTATGCTTGGGATTATCGTACTAATAAAGTTTTAATACGACAGTATGCCCATTTTGTATTAAAATATTCACGTGTATTAAAATATTCAAGTGCGTAAATTTATAATTACACTCACGTTTGTGAAAATTGCAACACCAAGAAGGAATCGTCATAATTGAATGCAATTTAATACACAGTTGAGTGGTAGTAGTACAAATAAATGATTAAATGTTCAAAGCAAACAAACAAGAACAAGAGATCAGAATCAGTATTTTGTTTGGCCACCACGCGCCGCAATAAGTGCTG